>CACVCL010027605.1:0-141189 GCA_902729485.2 Mus minutoides | reverse complement strand
CACAATCAGTCACCAAACATAGACACTATATCATATGCCAGCAAGATGGTGCTGAAAGGGCCCAGATATAGCGGTCTCGGGGGAAAATATACCAATGCCTGGCAAACATGGAGGTGGAAGCTCACGGTCAGCTTTTAGATGGAACACAGGGTTCCCAAGGAAGAAGGAGCTAGAGAAAGTACCCAAGGAGCTGAAGGGGTCTTCAACCCTATAGGTGGAAGAATAACCATGAACTAACTAGTACCCCCTGGGCTTTTGTCTCTAGCTGCATATATAGAAGACTATGGCCTAGTTGGCCATCAGTGGGAAGAGAGGCCCCTTGGTTATGCAGACTTTATATGCCCCAATACAGGGGAATGCCGGGGCCAGGGGGTGGGAGCGGGTGGATAGGGTAACAGGGCCGGGAGGGGGGAGGAATTAGGGAACTTTCTGGATAACACTTGAAATGTAAATGAAGAAAATATCTAATAAAAGTTGAAAAAAAAAGAAGGCTGAATATTTGAATAAAATATTTGAAACAAGGAACACCCTCACTGTGCTTTTAAAAAATCAGAGTCCAAAGAAATGACTCAACTATGAAATTTGTCTCTGAGTTGGCACCTTGCCATTGTGAGTTTGTGAACTATACTATTTCACAAAATAGTATCATGTGTGAAAGAAAGACCAGACTTGTCACACTATCAGTATCCAAGTAAATACAGCAATATTAGCAGGTAACATGCCTTGAGTCCATAAATGATATATCTATGAATACTTGTATTGTGACAGGGCATCAATTATAAATATTCTCAGGACAGCAAACTATATAAGAGAGGAGGGAGAGGGAGAGAGGGAGAGAGAGAGAGAGAGAGAGAGAGAGAGAGAGAGAGAGAGAGTTCCTTTTGTACCTTCTTCAATGATCAACCCCACCCAGGACCAGCTGAAATGAAGTATCAGAGAGACCATGCCAAGGACCAGCAGTGTGTCTTTGGAGTATCTGATAGGGTGAAACTGGACCACTTCCACTCTAGCTAACATCAAAGGAGCCAAGGGAAGCAAAATTGAAGCAGGATGAGGACAAGTATTAGCACAAACTCACACTCTCATACTTGAAGTGTATTAACCCAGAGCTAGAAATGGTCAGTGATACTTTTACCCCATTTTTGTAATCATCTCATTCCCTATGAACTTTGTTTTTTTCTTTCCTTTTATTGGATATTTTATTTATCTACATTTCAAATATTATCCCCATTTCCAGCCAGTTTTCCCTCGGGAAACCCCTTATCACATCCCCCCTTTCCTTCCTTCGATGAGGGTGCTCCCTCACCCTGGCATTCCCCTACACTGGGGCACCGAACATTCACAGGACCAACGACCTCTCCTCCCATTGATGCCCGACAAGGCAATCCTCTACTACATATGCAGCTGGAGCCATAGGTCATTCCATGTGTACTTTTTGGTTGGTGGTTTAGTCCCTGGGAGCTCTGGGAGGAGGAGGGGATTCTGGTGGGTTGATATTGTTCTTCCTATGGAATTGCAAACCCCTCCAGCTCCTTCAGTCCTTTAACTCCTCCACTGGGGGCTGTCTTAGTGAGAGTTTCTATTCTTGCACAAACATCATGACCAAGAAACAAGTTGGGGAGGAAAGGGTGTATTCAGCTTACACTTTCCACATTGCTGGTCATCACCAAAGGAAGTCAGGACTGGAACTCAAGCAGGTCAGAAAGCAGGACCAGATGCAGAGGCCATGGAGGGATGTTACTTACTGGCTTACTTAGCTTGCTTTCTTATAGAGCCAAAGACTACCAGCCCAGGGATCGAACCACCCACAACTGGCCGTCTGCTCTTGATCACTAATTTGAGAAAATGACTTACAGCTGGATCTCATAGAGGCATTTCCTCAACTGAAGCTCTTTTCTCTGTGATAACTCCAGGCTGTGTCAAGTTGACACACAAAACCAGCCAGTACAGGGACCACATGCTCAGTCCAATGGTTGGCTTCGAGCATCTGCCTCTGTGTTTGTAAGGTTCTGGCAGAGCCTCTCAGGAGACAGCTATATCAGGCTCCTGTCAGCAAGCATTTCTTGGCATCTGCAATAGTATATGGGTTTGATGACTTTATATAGGATGGATCCCCAGGTGGGGCAGTCTCTGGTGATGGGCTTTCCTTCAGTCTCTGCTCCACACTGTTTCTCCATATTTCCTCCTGTATTTTATTCCCCCTTCTATGAAGTACCAAAGCATTCACACTTTGATCTTCCTTCTTGAGCTTCATGTGGTCTCTGAATTGTGTCTTGGGTATTCTGAGCTTTGGAGCTAATATCCACTTATCAGTGAGTGCATACCATGTGTGTTTTTTTGTGATTGGATTACCTCACTTGGGATGATATCCTCCAGATCTATCCACATGTCTAAGAATTTCATGAAGTCATTGTTTTTTGTTTGTTTGTTTGTTTGTTTGTTTTTGGTTTTTTGAGACAGGGTTTCTCTGTATAGCCCTGGCTGTCCTGGAACTAACGTTGTAGACCAGACTGGCCTCGAACTCAGAAATCCACCTGCCTCTGCCTCCCGAATGCTGGGATTAAAGGCATGCGCCACCACACCCGGCTGAAGTCATTGTTTTTAATAGCTGTGCAGTACTCCATTGTATAAATGTACCACATTTTCTGTAACCATTCCTCTGCTGAGAGACATCTAGACTCTTTCCAGCTTCTGGCTATTATAAACAAGGCTGCTATGAACATAGTGGAGGATGTGTCCTTATTACAAGTTGGAACATTTTTTGGGTATATGCCCAGGAGTGGTATAACTGGGTCCTCAGGTAATACTATGTCCAATTTTCTGAGGAACCACCAAACTGATTTCTAAAGTGGTTGTACCAGCTTGCAATCCCATCAGCAATGGAAGAGTGTTCCTCTTTCTCCACATCCTCACCAGCATCTGCTGTCACCTGAGTTTTGGATCTTAGCCATCTGACTGGTGTGAGGTAGAATCTCAGGGTTGTTTTAATTTGCATTTCCCTGATGATTAAGGGTGTTGAACATTTCTTTGGGTACTTCTCAGTAGTCAGTTGGTATTCCTCAGGTGAGAATTCTTTGTTTAGCTCTGTACCCCCGCCCCTGTAGTGGCTATCCCTGGTTGTCAACTTGACTATATTTGGAATGAACTACAATCCAGAATTGGAAGGCTCACCAGTGAACCTAACCTGAAGGCTTGGAGATAGAAGTTTCTGATCTGGATCTTGGTATGGAGATCTTGATAGCATAGCGGCTATGGATTCCAGAAGATTAAGACAGAGAGATCTCCGAACTCAAGATCATCTGGGATTAAAGGTGTGATGGCACACACCTTTAACCTGTTAAGGGTGTGATGGCACACATCTTTAATCTGGGCTACACCTTTCTGCTAGAGATCATATAAGGACACTGAAAGAAGGGAGACTAGTTCTCGATCCTTCGCCTGTTCGCCGTGTGGGACTGAGTAACTGCTAGATCCTTGGACTTCCATTTATAGCTATTACTGAACCATTGTTGGGAATTGGACTACAGACTGTAAGTCATCAATAAATTCCTTTACTCCGTAAGTTCTGTGACTCTAGAGAACCCTAACTAATACACCCCCCCCTTTTTTATTGTTTTGTTTTTAAAGACAGGGTTTCTCTGCAGCCCTGGGTGTCCTGGAACTCACTCTGCAGACCAGGCTGGCCTCGAACTCAGAAATTCACCTGCCTCTGCCTCCCAAGTGCTGGGATTAAAGGCGTGTGCCATGACGCCCGGCTTCTGTACCCCATTTTTAATAGGGTTATTTGGTTTTCTGGTTCTTTAGTTCTTTGTATATATTGGATATTAGGATTGGTAAAGATCTTTTCCCAATCTGTGGGTTGCCATTTTGTCTTATTGACAGTGTTCTTTGCTTTACAGAAACATTGCAATTTTATGTGGTCCCATTTGTATTCTTGATCTTACATCACAAGCTATTGGTGTTCTGTTCAGGAATTTTCCCCTGTGCCCATGTGTTTGAGCCTCTTCCCCCACTTTCTCGTCTGTGACTTTCAGTGTATCTGGTATTATGTGGAGGTCCTTGATCCACTTGGACTTGAACTTCGTACAAGGAGATAAGAATGGATTCTTCTACATGCTGACCACCAGTTGAACCAGCACCATTTGTTGAAAATGCTGTCTTTTTTTCCACTGGATAGTTTTATCTCCTTTGTCAAAGATCAAGTGACCATAGGTGTGTGGGCCTTATGAACTTTCTTGAATGACTTCTCCCTTGCTTCTTACATTATACACTGCCATCACCCTCTTCCAGTTCCTGAGGACAGATCTATAGAAGCACAGATTCAGCTCTCCTCTTCCAACACTCCTCACCTGTGGAAGTTTACAGAGTTCCACTACTGTTCCAATCTGAGATGAATTGTTCACATTTTTCTTGTGTATGCTGCTACTGACATGCCTTTTTCCCCATAGGTACAGAGAATCTTGTCCTGTGAGCAAAATGAGGGACTCTCCAAGTGTCACTGCTTATTCTGCTGAGCATTATGGATGTCATATTCTAGAATTATGTTGGGTAAACATGGGGGTTCCTATTGATCTCTTTAAGGGCAAATACCAAAAACAGGACATACTGATAGTTTGGGGACTTTGACCTGAATCGTCTACCTTAAGGAAATACTCGATCC
Source organism: Mus minutoides (assembly GCA_902729485.2). NCBI lineage: Eukaryota > Metazoa > Chordata > Mammalia > Rodentia > Muridae > Mus > Mus minutoides. The sequence continues at coordinate 136,529 of CACVCL010027605.1, read as the reverse complement.
ATGATTACCTTCCCATCTTTAGTGCAGAAATTAAAGTTGACCATTGATAGTAACATAAATGCATAGGTAGCATATGATAATTTGCTCATTAACAAATGGGGAATTACTATGATGTGGACTCTATCTGTCTCTCTATTTCAATTCTCCCAACTCTTTCCATATATGTAAGTGAACAGTATTCGGGAAGACAGAGCTGACTGATAATTAAAGCTATATATGCAATAATATACTCACAAAGGTTTCAGCAAAAAGAAGAGATATCGATTAAAAGGCAAAAAATGAAGAGGAAAAGAATAGTTCTTTCTTTTGAATAAAATATCCATCTAGGTGTGGTGATACAGGTTTTTCATCTCAGAACTCAGAAGGCAGAAGCAGATGGATCTCTGAGTTTGAATCCAGCCTGGTCTATATAGTGAGTTCCAGGCCAGAGAGAGTTACACAGTGAAACTCAGTTTCAAAACAAAACAATGAAAATAAAATATCTATACAAGATTCATATGCACCATTGACTTTAATTACATTACACTATATTCATATAATTATCTACTTATAAATATCAAAATATACTTCAAATTCATCAAATACATTTTTCAATTTTTTATTAGATCTTTTCTTAATTTACATTTTAATTGCTATCCCGAAATCCCCTCCCCCCTCCCTGCTCCCCTGCCCACCCACTCATCAAATACATTTTTATATTTTATTTCATGTATATGTTTGTTTTGTCTGTGTGTTTGTCTGTAATGAATGCCTAGTGCCTACAGAAGCCAAAAGGGAGTGTCAAATACTTTGGAACCAGAAAATTAGACAGTTGTGAGCTGCCATGAGTGCTGGAAATAGAACCCAAGGCCAATCAGTGCTCTTAACAACTGAGGCCTCTCACCAGCCTCCACAGAGTACATTTTATTAAAATGGAATTTTTGCCCTTCTGCAGCAAGCAACTTCTACATTATAATCACTAGCTGGAATTACCATAAGGAAATCTTCCTTTAGACACAACATTCTGACTCAGTGACTTACCAAAAGACAAGTTTTAAATGCAGTGTATTGCTGGACTTGGTGGCAAAAATCTTTAACCACAGCATTTGGAAGTTGGAGTCAGGGGACCAAAAGTTCAAGGTCATGTTCAACCACATCGCAGGTTTAAGGCCAGCCTGGGATATATCTTCATACAAATAATAAAAGAAATCTGGTTTATTAAATCTAACACATGTGTCCATAAACTTTCATTAATTACCTGTCATAAAAATAATCAAATGATGTATAAATCTATAGCATTGTGGTGTTATATAGATAGCAGAGAAAAATCAAAGCAATGTCTAGAAAACCATTGCCAGGAGACTTGGCTATAGAGAGGAGGAAAAGATGAGTAGAAGAATCTGCTCTGGGAGAAAATATGTGTGTGTTGCATTTCTTGAAAGGAAATAAATATGAACACATTTGCATATGAAATAAACCTCTACTTCAACAGAAAAAATATAAAGCATACATGCACATGTATAATTGTACATGAAACAGAGACTAGATACTGTAATAAGAATGAAAAAATATCATAAAATTCCAAAATACTCAGCAAATCTGATCCTTCTAAGGATTTTCACCAAAGAGATGAGTCTGTGGGTTATTTTGTAAGGAAATAAACACTATAACATGATGTCAGAGCAAGACAAATATAAAATGAAGAGAAAAAAAATCACCTTCATGCAGTCAGCCACTAGTATGTGTGGAAATGAGCACTGGTTCCCCACTATCCAGGGTGTGAATTATCTCCACCTGTCAGTCAACATGGCCACCATGCTATAAACCACCCAATAGCTGCAATGAGAGGTTCATGCACTGTAGGATGGAAATTCTTACAGAAACAGGAGTGTTCCTGTGATGGCTGTTCTTAGTTGTCAACTTAACTACATCTGAATTAATAAAACCCAAGTGATTGGGGGCTAGAAAGATGGCTCAGTGATTAAGAGCACTGGCTGCTTTTCCAGACTCCCAGTACCAATGTGGCAGCTCACATCTGTTTCAGGGTATCTGACACCCTCACACAGACATATATGCTGGCAAAACACCAATGCACATAAAATAAAAATATATAAGGCACTTTTTTTTAAAAAACCCAAGCAGTTGAGTATACCTATAAGGAATTCTTCTTAGTTAAATCATTTGAATGGAAAACTGAAGAAATATAGTTTTTAGCTTGGCTAATGTGCACCAAAGCTGTTTGCAGAAGCTTTTCCCTTTCCCCTGCTGCTTGAGGGAATTTTCCCTTTCCCTGACAATATAAGCAAGTTCAATAGTTCAATACCACCCGGCCCCTTCCCCATCTGAGAGGACTGAATAAGAAGTCATGATGACTATAGCTGCTGGAGCAAGATTAGCTATTCTCAAAAATTAGCTATAACACAGATAACAGTCGTTGGAAACCCTGCCTCAATTTGAATTCCAAGATAAACCACATACTGCCTTAACCTTGCTGACAAAATTTTCTGGCACATCAATAGCTGACCCATAAGTTCAAAATGTACTATTGCTTTGCTGAGCAAATCATAATAACCCAACATGGGGGCAAGCAAAGTGAGTCACTAGGCCAGAGGTAGTCACTATACAAACCAACCAATGCCTGAAAAGGTTACTTGCTACACCAATGAAAATAAGACAGCTACTCTGTTGCTCATATCTTCCCCTTACAAAGGTATAAAAAGTGTGTTCTTTCTTTGTTCTGGGTCTCTCCTCTGGCCTGTGTGCTGAGAGGGGAGTCCCCAACATGTTGGAATAATAAAAATCCTCATGTGGTTTTCAGCGATGGCAGTCTCTGTGGTCTTTGTGAGTGAGGGTCTTTTGATGAACTCCAACAAAACCACACGTTTAATCTGGATCTTTTAAAGGGGGAAGATCCACCTTTAATCTGGGCCACACCTTCTGGTTGTTTCAGAATATTTGATCACACTGTGAACCCCAAGATTGTGTTATTTACTTGGTGAAAAAACTGTTTCTAGTTGTGGTATGGCTCAACACTTAGTACATACCTTTAATCCCAAACAGTGAAGGTAAAGTTAGTTTAAGAAAGGAAGAACCCATGTATGAAAGTGATGTCTAATGAACAGCAGAAAAAGTGACAAATCAGAGAAAGACTTGACAGAATAGGAGATTCCCAACTCTCACCAGAAGAGAGAGAAAAGGAAAGCTACTTAAGAGAGAGAGAAAGGAGGTGGTTTTACCAGAACAGTTATAGAGAGAGAGATTGCAGAGTGAGAATAAGCTAGGCACCAATGGAAACAGAACAAGCCAGAAAATGAGAAGGGGCCAGAAGATTAGAAGATTAGAAAAGATTGCCAAACTTATGATAAGGCCAAGCAGAGCTATTCGGTAGAGCCAAAAGTGAGAAGCCAGATTGAATCAGTTAGCTTGGAGAGGAGTTTGAGCCAGAACAGCTGAGTTGAATCAAGCAGCCAGAGATCAGAAAGAACAAGAAAGGGTAAGCTTATTATCAGCAGAAGTCTCAGAGGCTGAAAACATTCTAGGCTTAGATAAGATTGTACAGAGGCTAGATGCTTCCAGGACTAGACCTAGGCTAGGAAACTGCAGCAGTAAACCTAGGAGACAGCAATCACTACAGGTGCATAAAAGTTACACACACACACACACACACACACACACACACACACACAAAATATTACAAAAAGAAACATATAAATATCAGTTTAATATATATGTACATGTATATAAAAGTTTGTATATGTGAATGTATATGTTCATGTAGAATTTGGATAGATAGATAGATAGATAGATAGATAGATAGATAGATAGATAGATAGATAGATAGAGAAATAGATAGATATATATGACACAGAAGAAAGTTTCCCTCTTTACTTGCTTGCCCTCAGTCTTGTAAGATAGTTCATTCCGCACTGCCAATAGATCTTTCTTCTTCTTCAGGATTGCAGCATATATTGAAGACAAGCTGAGACATTCAGCATCATGGACTGAACAACTACTGGATTCTTGGACTTTCTTAGGTAGACAGTCATTGTTGAACTAGCTGGACCACAGCCTGAAAGCCATTCTAATAAATGCCATGGATAGATAGATAGATAGATAGATAGATAGATAGATAGATAGATAGATAGACAGACAGATACAGATAGATAATCTATCAATTCTGTTCCTCTAAAAAACCCTGACTAATAGAGGGGTGATCAAGTATATGAATGAACATTCATGGCCTGAGCATGACCATACCAAGGACACCAATGGCTCATATCTATGGAAATGAAAGGAGTTCCTCCAGTCAGGTTTAGAGGAACTGCAAGGTATTACCCTTGTCCAAGTACAGATGCTGACAGCATGTGCTGAAAGTATCAACACACTCTTCCTCCTAACAAAGACTGTAGCCTTAGACTGCTGCCCTACAGAAATCTCCTACAGATATTATCTTACCTACCTCCTCATTCAGCTGTATATTATAAACTCACTGAGTTTCCAGGCTGATGGTACACCTCCATCAGAGTACATGGCTCACCTGATCCCAGCCTTCTGTACATGTGTCTATCATGTCTTCATTTGTCTTCATTTCCTGTGACCGCAGTCAGGTCAATCCTAAAGCTGTGCAGGTTGCAGCAGAGGTTACAGAAGCAGTGAGATGGCTCCACAAACAGGTGAAGGACCTTGCCATCTGGACTAATGACTCTGAGTTTGATCACCAGAACTAACATGGTGGAAAGAGAGAACCAATAAGTTGTCCTCTAACCTCCACATGCACACTGTGGCATAAGCATATCCTCCCAAATAATTTTACAAAAAGAAACACATAAATATCAGCTTAATATATGTGTACATGTATATAAAATTTTGTATATGTGCATGGTTGTGTATGTTCATGTAGTTTGTATACAGGTACACATAGACATGTCTTCTTGCTTGGTGAGTTCAGGAGACAACTTTAGGTCTCAGCCTCAGGAATTAGGCTAGCAGTCTAGGGAGCAACAGGAATTCACCTGCCTCAATCTCCCTGGTCTTGAAAGTTCATACTACCATGCTCAGCCATGCTCAATTGTTTTTGGTGGGGTTTTTTTTCCATGTTGTGTGTATGAGATTTTTGTCTACTTATATGCATGTGCACATTGCATGAAAAGGCCAGAATAAGGTACTAGCTCTGATGGAACTAGAGTTACGGATGGCTGTGAGCTGCTATGTGGATGCTGGGAGCTAAACCTGGGTCCTCTACAAGAGCAGGCACTCTTAAGCTCTGAGCTCTCTCTCCGGCCCATACTTACTTTTTAATGTGGTTCTAGGGATTATGCTCAGTCAGTCCTGTAATATAAAAGCCTTTTCCTGGAGAGAGACAGCATACATTGTCTACTTACTTCAAAAAGGGAACTCAGAGCAGACCAAAGGAAAGCTTACACCAAAATCCAACTTGATGATTTAGCGAGTTGTTGTCTGAATTACTAACAGGACTATAGATAAAGGATCACTTGTAGGTGCAGGAATGATTCAAAATCAGCTGCATCCAGAAAGCCCATGTTAGCCAAGTGTGGCAGTGTACATCTTAGATCTCAGCACGCAGGAAACAGAGGCAGAGGGATCCTTATGAGCTTGAGGCCAGATTAGTCTACACCTTGCCAGCCAGGGCTACAAAAACCTTATCTTAAAAACAAAACAAATAAAAAGAAATAAAAATGGAAAGGGTAAGAAAGAAAAAGAAAAGCCAACAATAATATGGCTGATGACTTGGAGCTCTCTGCATGACAAGATAGCACCACAGAGCTGAGGTAACCCTCTGCTCCTGAGCTGGTCAGTCCTCTCACCCAGCAGCTGTGACATGGGTTTACCTCCTGAGTCACATAAGCCTCCCCTCCCCCAGGGAGAAATGTTTCAATTCTAAGTAAACTGTTCTATAAACAGCCCTCCAGCTCTTTCCAGGTCTAAGATTCTTCCCCTCTTCCATAGAGTTCCCTGAGCCTTGATATGTTAGTCTACCCTAAGCATGGGGACATTGCCATATCAACTGTCATTGTTCTCATGAGATTCATTAACATCGTTTTGCCATTCACTGTAAAAAGGAGTTTCCTTCCATGACTGAGCCTGATGGCAAAAGTGATGTGTGGGCAAAAATACAAATGTTGAGCCTTCCGGCTTCTCACTGCATCTGGAGCCCATCCTATGCCACAGAGCTCCATAACCAGGTGGCACCAGGAGAAAGCTAGCCTCTCAGGAGTGTAGACAGACCTGTGAGGACAGGTAGGAGCACCACTGATGCTCAGAGGAACCTGCCTGGAACCCTCAGGACACAAGGACTGAGGAGCAGCCTGGGACAGGAGTCTTCTACTTTCCATCTGCTCCCATAACTGATCCTGTGACACAGAACTACATATACAAATACCGTGAAGAGAGGGCTGGTCTCCCAGGAGTATTGACACATAAGTTTGCAGGCCAGACAAGCCACAGTCAAAGATAGCAAGACCAGCCATCACCAGGGATAAGGAGATGGCAAAAGGCAACTGTAAGAACATAAGCAACAGAAAGCAAGGATAAATTGCATCATCAGAACCCAGTTCTCCTGCCACAGCAAGCCCTGGTTACCCAAACACATCAGAAATGCAAGACTCTGATTTAAGACCACCTCTCTTGATGAAGATAGAGGACTTTAAGAAGAACATACATAGCTCCCTTAAAGAAATACAGAACACAGGTAAACAGGTAGAAGACTATAAAAAAGAAACAAAAAAAATCCCTTAAATAATTACAGGAAAACACAATCAAATAGGTAAATGAAAACCATCCAGGATTTTAAAAATGTAAATAGAAACCATTAAAAAAATCACAAAGGGAGACAACACTAGAGATAGAAAACCTAGGAAAGAGATCAAGAGTCATAGATGCAAACATCACCAACAGAATACAAGAGGCAAAAGAGAAAATATCAGGGACAGAAGATACCATAGAAAACATTGACACGGGCCAGGCATGGTGGCGCATGCCTTTGATCCAGCACCTGGGAGGCAGAGGCAGACAGATTTCTGAGTTCAAGGCCAGCCTGGTCTAGAAAGTGAGTTCCAGGACAGCCAGGGCTATACAGAGAAACCCTGTCTTGAAAAACCAGAGAAAGAGAGAGAGAGAGAGAGAGAGAGAGAGAGAGAGAGAGAGAAGAGAGAAGAGAGAAGAAGGAGGAGGGAGAGGAGGAGGAGGAGAAGGAGAAAGAGAAGGAGAAGGAGAAGGAGAAGGAGAAGGAGAAGGAGAAGGAGAAGAAGAAGAAGAAGAAGAAGAAGAAGAAGAAGAAGAAGAAGAAGAAGAAGAAGAAGAAGAAAACATTGATACAACAGTCAAAGAAAATGCAAAATGCAAAAAGCTCCTAACCCAAAACATCCAGGAAATCCAGGACACAATGAGAAGAACAAACCTAAGAATAATAGGTATAGAAGAGAGTGACAATTCTCAACTTAAAGGGACAGCAAATATCTTCAACAAAATTATAGAAGAAAACTTCACATACCTAAAGAAAGAGATGCCCATAAACATACAAGAACCTTTTCCAAAATTGACCATAAAATTGGTCACAAAACAGGCCTCAACAGATACAAAAATATTGAAATTATCCCATGCATCCTATCAGATCCTCACAGACTAAAGCTGATCACAGAAAGCACACATATACACAGAAGCTGAACAATGCTCTACTCAATGATAACTTGGTCAAGGAAGAAATTAAGAAAGACATTAAAGANAAAAAAAAAAAAAAAAAAAAAAAAAAAAAAAAAAAAAAAAAAAAAAAAAAAAAAAAAAAAAAAAAAAAAAAAAAAAAAAAAAAAAAAAAAAAAAAAAACCACACATCAAAAATGACAGGAAGCAAAAATCACTGTTCCTGAATATCTCTTAACATCAATAGACTCAATTCACTGATAAAAAGACATACACTAATTTACAGGATATGTAAACAAGATCCAACATTTTGCTGCATACAGGAAACACACCTCAGTGTCAAAGACAAACACTACCTCAGATGAAAAGGCTGGAAAACAATTTTCCAAGCAAATGGTTCCAAGAAACAAGTTGGAGAAGCCATTCTAATATCAAATAAAATAGATTTTTAAACCAAAAGTTATCAAAAAGGATGAGGAAGAACACATCATACTAGTCAAAGGAAAAATCTACCATGAAGAACTCTCAATTCTGAACATCTGTGCTCCAAATGCAAGGGCACCCACTGTTGTGCACCTCTTGTCCAGCAAGAAGGACACGACCCCCAAGCTCTTCCTTAAACAGTTTATTTAGGAAACCTTGAATGAATTTCTTCTGACTAGTCTGCCCTAAATCCCCCTAGCTAACTCTGACTCCTTTACTTTGACTAACTCTAACTGACCCCGACTAACTCTAACCCAACTAACGAACTCACCCTGACTCCCTGGCCCTCTCTGACTCTGACTCTAACTGCCTCTGACCAATTGACTCTCACTAATAGAACAAGGGGAAAGCCAGCCCATAGGCTAAACAGTCCTAGGCCAACCAATCCCAGTAAGCCATGTGGCGACAGCAGATAGGTCCATATATGCAAGCCAGATGATCAGCCTTAGCCAATTGAGGACTTGTATCCCTGAGAGCACTTGCTATCGGGCTAGCGGAAGGCAGAAGCCAGCCCCCTCTTAAAGGCACGGCTCTGCACATCTCTCCACAACCTACATACATAAAATAAACTTTACTAAAGCTCAAAGCACACAATACACTCCATACAATAGTAGTGGGAGACTTCAACACCCTATTCTCAGCAATGGACAGGTCATGGAAAAAGAAATTAAACAGAGACACAGAGAAAATAACAGAAGTTATGAATTAAATGGATCTAACAGATATTTATGGAACATTTCATCCTAAAGCAAAAGAATATACCTTTTCCAAAATTGACCATAAAATTGGTCACAAAACAGGCCTCAACAGATACAAAAATATTGAAATTATCCCATGCATCCTATCAGATCCTCACAGACTAAAGCTGATCACAGAAAGCACACATATACACAGAAGCTGAACAATGCTCTACTCAATGATAACTTGGTCAAGGAAGAAATTAAGAAAGACATTAAAGANACCTTTTCCAAAATTGACCATAAAATTGGTCACAAAACAGGCCTCAACAGATACAAAAATATTGAAATTATCCCATGCATCCTATCAGATCCTCACAGACTAAAGCTGATCACAGAAAGCACACATATACACAGAAGCTGAACAATGCTCTACTCAATGATAACTTGGTCAAGGAAGAAATTAAGAAAGACATTAAAGACTTTTTATAATTTAATGAAAATGAAAGCACAACATACCAAAATTCATGGGACACAATGAAAGCAATGGTAAGAGGAAAACTCATAGCTCTAAGTGCCTCCAAAGAGAAACTGAAGAGAGCTTACACTAGCAGCTTGACAGCACACCTAAAAGCTCTAGAACAACAAGAAGAAAATACACCCAAGAGGAGTAGAGGCAGAAAATAATCAAACTCCGGGCTGAAATCAGCCAAGTACAAACAAAAAGAACTAAACCCTATAGATGGAACAACAATATGAACTAATCAGAACCCCCAGAGCTCATGTCTCTAGCTGCATATGTATTAGAAGATGGCCTAGTTGGCCATTATTCGGGAAGAAAGGCCCTTGGTCTAGCAATGTTTATATGCCCCAGTACAGGGGAATGCCAGGGCCAAATAGTGGGAGTGGGAGGGTAGGGGAGCAGGGTGGGGGGAGGGTATAGGGGACTTTTGGGATAACACTTGAAATGTAAATGAAGAAATTCTCTAATAAAAAAATTTAAAAAAAGAATCAACAAAACCAGGAGTTGGTGCTTTGAGAAAAATCAACAATATAGATAAACCCTTAGCCAGACTAACCAGAGAACATAGAGACAGTATCCAAATTTTTAAAATCAGAAATGAAAAGAGAGACATAACAACAGAAACTGAGGAAATACAAAAAGTCATCAGATCCAACTACAAAAGCCTTTACTCAACAAAACTGGAAAATCTGTATGAAATGGACAATTTTCTAGACAGATACCAGGTCCCAAAGTAAATCAGGATCAGAGAAACCATCTAAACAGTTCCATAACCCCTAAAGAAATAGAAGCAGTCATTAAAAGTTTTCCAACCAAAAAACCCAGGACCATATGGCTTTAGTGCAGAATTCTATCAGACCTTCAAAGATGACCTATTACCAATACTCTTCAAACTGTTCCAAGAATAGAAACAGAATGAACATTAGCCAATTCATTCTATGAAGTCACAGTTATAATTACACCTAAACCATAGAGACCCAACAAAGAAAAGAAACTTCAGACCAATTTCCCTTTTATATCTATGCAAAAGTAATCAATGAAATTCTTGCAAACCAAACCCAAGAACACATTAAAACAATCATGACCAAGTATACTTCATCCCAGGGATGGAAGGATAGTTCAATATACAGAAATCCATCAATGTAATCTGCTACATAAACAAACTCAAAGACAAAAACCACATGATCATCTCATTAGATGCTGAGAAAGTATTTGACAAAATCCAACACCCATTCATGATCAAAGACATGGAAATATCAGAAATTCAAGGCCCATAACTAAATATAATAAAAGCAATTGTCTTAGTCAGGGTTTCTATTCCTGCACAAACATCATGACCAAGAAGCAAGTTGAGGAGAAAAGGGATTATTCGGCTTACACTTCCACATTGCTGTTCATCACCAAGAAAGTCAGGACTGGAACTCAAGCAGGTCAGAAAGCAGGAGCTGATGCAGAGGCCATGGAGAGATGTTCTTTACTGGCTTGCTTTCCCTGGCTTGCTCAGCCTGCTCTCTTATAGAACCCAAGACTGCCAGCCCAGAGATGGTCCCACCCACAAGGGGCCTTTCCCCCTTGATCACTAATTGAGAAAGTACCCCATAGCTGGATCTCATGGAGGCACTTCCCCAACTGAAGCTCCTTTCTTTGTGATAACCCAGCTGTGTCAAGTTGACACAAAACTAGCCAGTACAGCAATATAAAGCAAACCCATAGCTAACATCAAACTAAATGGAGAAAAACTTGAAGCAATCCCACTAAAATCAGGGACGAGACAAGGCTGCCCACTTTCTTCCTACCTATTCAGTATAGTACTCAAACTCCTAGCCAGAGCAATTCGACAACAAAAGGAGATCAAATGGATACAAATTGGAAAGAAAGAAGTCAAAATATCACTATTTGCAGATGATATGGTAGTATATATAAGTGATCCTAAAAATTCCACCAGAGAACTCCTACACCTGATAAACAACTTCAGCAAAGTGGCTGGATATAAAGTTAACGCAACCAAATCGGTAGCCTTCCTATACTCAAAGGATAAACAGGCTGACAAAGAAATTAGGAAAATAATACCCTTCACAATAGTCACAAACAATATAAAGTATCTTGGTGTGACTCTAACCTAACAGGTGAAATATCTGTACAAGAACTTCAAGTCTCTGAAGAAAGAAATTGAAGAAGACCTCAGAAGATGGAAAGATCTCCCATGATTGTGGATTGGCAGGATTAACATAGTAAAAATGGCCATATTGTCAAAAGCAATCTACAGATTCAATGCAATCCCCATCAAAATTCCAACTCAATTCTTCATAGAGCTAAAAAGAACAATTCTCACCTTGGGCGTGAACTCAGTGGAGAACAGGGACACAGAAAACCCGCTCAATCTGCGGCTGGGGCTCATTCCCATAGGCACCAGCCCCGTGCCACCTTGGGCACGAACGCAGCAGATGATCCCGTGGTCCCCAGAGGACTCTCCATGCAGCAGGCACCCTAGCACACCCAGGATCTTGGGATCACTGGTGAGTGGAACACAACATCTGTTCCAAAACAACCCAGAAGGGCTTGGGTCAGCACGAACAGAGATACAGGAAACCTGCCGGACCGGTGGCTGGGGTTCGTTCCTGGTTGGAACCAGCCCCACACCACCTTGGGCTCGAACTCAGCAGATGGTCCCACGATCCCCAGAGGACTCTACACTGCAGGCACCCTACCACACTCAGGATCTTAGGATCACTGAAGAGACTTGGGCTCCAGAGCGGCCTCTGACGCCGGGATTCAGGTGAGAGGGCCATCCTGTATACTGGGTCTCTCGAAGACTAGTCTGCCCAGGAGAGCTCTTGGGCCGCAAAAGCAACAGAGCTTCTTGGATAGGGTCCCTTCGGGCCTTCATCTTCAGCCAAGAGGTGGATCTGAGCTCCAGACCTCTGGGCACCTTCCCTGCAAGAGGAGAGCTTGCCTGCAGAGAGTGCTCTGACCACTAGGACTCAGGAGAGAGTTGGACTCCCAGGAGTGCTGACAAAGGCTAACAGAATCACAGGAGGAATAAGCTCCAGCCAGAGACAGCTAAAACATCTAACACCAGAGACTACTAGATGGCAAACGGCAAACATAAGAATCTTACTAACAGAAACCAAGACCACTTGGCATCATCAGAACCCAGTACGCCCACCACAGTGAGTCCTGGATACCCCAACATACCCAAAAAAGCAAGATTCAGATGTAAAATCATATCTCATGATGCTGGTAGAGGATTTTAAGAAGGGCATTAATATCTCACTTTTAAAAATACAGGAGAACACTGCTAAACAGGTAGAGAAGCCCTTAAAGAGGAAGCACAAAAATCCCTCAAAGAATTACAGGAAAACACTGTTAAACAGCTAGAAGACGTTAAAGAGGAAACACAAAAATCCCTTAAAGAATTAGAGGAAAGCACAACCAAACACGTTATGGAATTGAACAAAACCATCCAAGATCTAAAAATGGAAGTAGAAACAATAAAGAAAACACAAAGGAAGACAAATCTGGAGATAGAAATGCTAGGAAAGAAATCAGGAAACATAGATGCCAGCATCAGCAACAGAATAAAAAAGATGGAAGAGAGAATCTCAGGTGCAGAAGATTCCATAGAAAACATGGACACAACAATCAAAGAAAGTGCAAAATGCAAAAATATCCCAACTCAAAGCATCCAGGAAATCCAGGACACAATGAGAAGAACAAACCGAGGGATAATAAGTACAGATGAGAATGAAGATTTTCAACTTAAAGGGCCAGTAAATATCTTCAACAAAATTATAGAAGAAAACTTCCCTAATATAAAGAAAGAGATGCCCATAAACATACAAGAAGCCTACAGAACTCCAAATAGACTGGACCAGAAAAGGAATTCCTCCCAACAAATAATAATTAAAACACCAAATGCACCAAATAAAGATAGAATATTAAAAGCAGTAAGGGGAAAAGGTCAAGTAACATATAAAGGCAGACCTATTAGAATTACACCAGACTTCTCACCAGAGACTATGAAAGCTAGAAGATCCTGGGCAGATGTCATACCAACCCTAAGAGAACACAAATGCCAGCCCAGGCTAATATACCCAGCAAAACTCTCAATTACCATATGGAGAAACCAAAGTATTCCATGACAAAACCAAATTCACACAATATCTTTCCACAAATCCAGCCCTTCAAAGGATAATAAAGGGAAAACTCAAACACAAGGAGGGAAATTATGCCCTAGAAAAAGCAAGAAAGTAATCCTTCAACAAATATAAAAGAAGATAGCCACAAGAACAGAATCCCAACTCTAACAACAAAAATAACTGGAAGCAACAATTACTTTACCTTAATATCTCTTAATATCAGTGGGCTTAATTCCCCTAATAAAAAAAGACATAGACTAACAAACAGGCTAATAATCAGTACCCAACATTTTTCTGCACACAGGATATCTACCTCAGGGAAAAGACAGACACTATCTCAGGGTAAAAGGCTAGAAAACAATTTTCCAAGCAAACAGTCTGAAGAAACGAGCTGGAGTAGCCATTCTAATATCGAATAAAATGGACTTCCAACCCACAGTTATCAAAAAAGACAATGAGGGGCACTTCATACTCATCAAAGGTAAATTCTTCCAAGATGAACTCTCAATTCTGAATATTCATGCTCCAAATGCAAGAGCAGCCACATTCATTAAAGAAACTTTAGTAAAGTTCAAAGCACACACTGCACCTTACACAATAATAATGGGAGACTTTAACACCCTACTCTCACCAATGGACAGATCCTGGAAACAGAAACTAAATAGATACACATGAAAACTAACAGAAGTTATGAAACAAATGGATTTAACATATATCTACAGAATATTTTACCCTAAAACAAAAGGATATACCTTCTTCTCAGCATTTCATAGTACCTTCTCCAAAATTGACGATGTAATGGGTCACAAAACAGGCCTTGACAGATACAAAAATATTGAAATTATCCTATGTGCATCCAAACAGATCACCACTAACTAAGGCTAATCTTCAATAACAACATAAATAACAGAAAATGAACATTCACATGGAAGCTGAACAACACTCCACTCAATGATAATTTGGTCAATGAGGAAATTTAAAACAGAGAGAGAGAGAGAGTAAAGACTTTTTAGAGTTTAGAGTTTAATGAAAATGAAGCCACAATATACCCAAACTTATGGGACAGAATGAAAGCATTCCTCAGAGGAAAACTCATAGTTCTGAGTGCCACCAAAAAGTGCCACTGGAGGGAGCATATACTAGCAGCTTGACAGCACACCTAAAAGCTCTAAAACAAAAAGAAGTAAATTCTCCCAAGAGGAGTAGACGGCAGGAAATAATCAAACTCAAGGCTAAAATCAACCAAGTGGAAACAAAAAGAACTATACAAAGAATCAACCAAATCAGGAGCTGGTTCTTTGAGAAAATCAACAAGATAGATAAACCCTTAGCCAGACTACCTAGAGGGCACAGGGACAATATCCTAATTAAAAAAAATCAGAAATGAAAAGGGAGACATGACAACAGAACCTGAGGAAATCCAAGACATCATCAGATCCTACTACAAAAGGCTATACTCAACAAAAACTGGAAAACCTGCAGGAAATGGACAATTTCCTAGACAGATACCAGGTACCAAAGTTAAATCAGGATCAGATTAATGATCTAAACACTCCCATTTACCCTAAATAAATAGAATCAGTCATTAATAGTCTCCCAACCAAAAAAAGCCCAGGACCAGATGAATATCCTCTAGACCCATCCATTTGCCTAAGAATTTCATAAATGTATTGTTTTTAATAGCTTTTTAGTTTCCCTTAAGAATATCAATGCAAAAATACTCAATAAAATTCTCACTAAGTGAATCCAAGAACACATCAAAATGATCATCCATCATGATTAAGTGGTCTTCATCCCAGGGATGCAGGGATGGTTTAATATACAGAAATCCATCAATGTAATAGACTATATAAACAAACTCAAAGACAAAAACCACATGGTCATCTCATTAGATGCTGAGAAAGCATTTGACAAAATCCAACACCCATTCATGATCAAAGCCTTGGAAATATCAGAAGTTCAAGGCCCATAACTAAACATAATAAAAGCAATATAAAGCAAACCCGTAGCTAACATCAAACTAAATGGAGAAAAACTTGAGGCAATCCCGCTAAAATCAGGGACGAGACAAGGCTGCCCACTTTCTCCCTACCTATTCAATATAGTACTTGAACTCCTAGCCAGAGCAATTAGACAACAAAAGATCAAAGGGATACAAATTGGAAAGGAAGAAGTCAAAATATCACTATTTGCAAATGATATGATTTTATATATATATATATATATATATATATATATATATATATATATATCCCTAAAAAATTACATCAGAGAACTACTAAACCCCATAAACAGCTTCAGTGCAGTAACTAGATATAACACTAACTCAAACAAATCAGTGGCCTTTCTCTACACAAAGGATAAATTGACTGAGAAAGAAATTAGGTAAACAACACCCTTCACAATAGTCACAAATAATATAAAATACCCTGGTATGACTCTATCTAAGGAAGTGAAAGGTGTATGATAAGAACTTCAAGTCTTGCCAGCAGTGGTGGCACACCTTTAATCCCAGCACTCAGGAGGCAGAGGCAGGCAGATTTCTGAGTTAGAGGCCAGCCTGGTCTACAAAGTGAGTTCCAGGACAACCAGGGCTATACAGAGAACCCCTGTCTCGAAAAACAAAACAAAACAAAAACAAAACTTCAAATCTCTGAAGAAATAAATTGAAGACTTTAGAAGATGAAAAGATCTCCCATGCTCATGGATTAGTCAAAATGGCAATCTTGCCAAAAGCAATCTACAGATTCAATGCAATCCCCATCAAAATTCCAACTCAATTCTTCTCAGAGTTAGAAAGGGTAATTTGCAAATTCATCTGGAATAACAAAAAAAACCTAGGATAGCAAAAACTATTTTCAACAATAAAAGCACCTCTAGAGGAATCACCATGCCTGACCTCAAGCCGTACAACCGAGCAACTGTAAAAAAAAAAAAAAAAAAAAAAAAAAAAAAAAAAAAAACTGCATGATACTGGTACAGTGACAGACAGATAGATCAATGAAATAGAAATGAAGACCCAGAAATGAACTCACACACCTATGGTCACTTGATATTTGACAAAGGAGCTAAAACCATCCAGTGGAAAAAAGACAGCATTTTCAACAAATGGTGCTGGCTCAACTGGCAGTTAGCATGTAGAAGAATGTAAATTGATCCATTCTTATATCCTTGTGCAAACTCAAGTCTAAGTGGATCAAGGACCTCTACATAAAACCAGAGACACTGAAACTTATAGAGGAGAAAGTGGGGGAAAGCCTTGAAGATATGGGCACAGGGGAAAAATTCCTGAACAGAAGAGCAGCTGTAAGATCGAGAATCGACAAGTGAGACCTCATAAAATTACAAAGAAGTAAGGCAAAAGACACTGTCAATAAGACAAAAAGGCCACCAACAGATTGGGAAAAGATATTTACAAATCCTAAATCTAATAAGAGACTAATATCCAATATATACAAAGAACTCAAGAAGCTGGACTCCAAAAATTCAAATAACCCCATTAAAAAATGGGATACAGAGCTAAACAAAGAACTCTCAACTGAGGAATACTGAATGGCTGAGAAGCACCTGAAAAAATGTTCAAAATCCTTAAGCATCAGAGAAATGCAAATCAAAACAAACAAACAAACAAAAAAACCTGCATAGTATTGTTACAGTGACAGGCAGGTAGATGAATGGAATAGAACTGAAGACCCAGAAATGAACTCACACACCTATGGCCACTTGATCTTTGACAAAGGAACTAAAACCATCCAGTGGAAAAAAGACAGAATTTTCAACAAATGGTGCTGGTTCAACTGGAGGTTAGCATACAGAAGAATGTGAATTGTGATCCATTCTTATCTCCTTGTATAAAGCTAAAGTCCACGTGGATCAAAGACCTCCACATAAAACCAGATACACTGAAACTAATAGAAAAGAAGGTTGGAAAGAGCCTGGAGCACATGGGCTAAGGGGAAATTTTCCTGAACAGAACAGCAATGGCTTGTGCTGTAAGATCAAGAATTGACAAATGGGACCTCAAAAATTACAAAGCTTCTGTAAGGCAAAGGACACTGTCAATAGGACAAGATGGCAACCAACCGATTTGTAAAAGATATTTACCAATCCTACATTGGATAGAGGGCAAATATCCAATATACACAAAGAACTCAAGAAGTTTGACTCTGGAGAACCAAATAACCCTATTAAAAATGGGGTACAGAGCTAAACAAAGAATTCTCAACTGAGGAATACCGAAGGGCTGAGAAGCACCTGAAAAAATGTTCAACATCCTTAATCATCAGGGAAATGAAAATTAAAACAACCCTGAGATTCCACCTCACACCAGTCAGTATGGCTAAGAGCAAAAACTCTGGTGACAGCAAATGCTAGCTAGGATGTGGAGAAAGAGGAACACTCCTCCATTGTTGGTGGCATTGCAAGCTGGTACAACCACTCTGGAAATCAGTCTGGCAGTTCCTCAGAAAATTGGACATAGTACTACTGGAGGATCCAACAATACCTCTCCTGAGCATATATGCAGAAAATGTTCCAACTTGTAATAAGGACACATGCTCCACTATGTTCATAGCAGCCTTATTTATAATAGCCAGAAGCTGGAAAGAACCCAGATGTCCCTCAACAGAGGAATGGATATTAAAAAAAATGTGGTACATTTACACAATGGAATACTACTCAGCTATTAAAAGCAATAAATTCATTAAATTCTTAGACAAATGGGTGGAACTAGAGAATATCATCCTGAGTGTGGTAACCCAATCACAAAAGAACACACATGGTATACACTCTCTGATAAGTGGATATTAGCTCCAAAGCTTGGAATACCCAAGACACAATTCACAGACCAAATGAAGCTCAAGAAGGAAGTCCAAAGTATGGATATTTCGATCCTTCTTAGAAGGGGGATCAAAATACACATGGGAGGAGATACAGAGACAAAGTGTGGAGCAGAGACTGAAAGAAAGACCATCCAGAAATTGCCCCACCTGGGCATCCATCCCATATACAGTCACCAAACCTAGACACTATTGTGGATGCCAACAAGTGCTTGCTGACAGGAGCCTGATATAGCTGTCTCCTGAGAGGTTCTGCCAGTACCTGACAAATACAGAGGTGGATGCTCTCAGCCAACCATTGGACTGAGCACTCCCCCAGTGGAGAAGCTAGAGAAAGGACCAATGGAGCTGAAGGAGCTTGCCGCCCCATAAGTGGAACAACCAGTACCCTCCAGAGCTCCCAGGGACTAAACTACCAACCAAAGAGTACACATGGATGGACCCATGGCTTCATCTGCATATGTAGCAGAGGATGGCCTTCTTGGACCGCAATGGGAGGAGAGGCCCTTGGTCCTGATAAGGCTTGATGCCCCAGTGTAGGGAAATGCCAGGACAGGGAAACTGGAGTGGGTGGGTTTGTAAGCAGAGGGAGGGGTGATGGGATAGTGGGTTTTCAGAGAGGAAACAAGAAAGGGGATATCATTTGAAATGTAAATAAAAATATATAAAAAAATAATTTTAAAAGTGCAAATGTTTAGAAGGCAGTTTAGCAAGCACACAATAAAATAATAACAATGACTTACATCCAATAGACCCTGACTTCCTCTTCCACATGTTTCATCGTGCTGTGAACTCAGTCCTGTGTGTAATAAGCCTTAAATACAATTGAAAGCTGTTGGTAGTACTTACAATTATGCCACTATTGTACAAGCAGGCACATCCTGCCAGACATGTTGGCACTGTAGCCCACACAAAGTCCAATAGGACTGTTGGTGGCAAGTCTACCTCAGCATCCCATAGAGCACTTTCTGGCATTAGATAAACTTTCTGGCTTTGCTACAAGATTTGGCTTTTCTGAGAAAATGGAAACCTAAAGTGTTTCTCAGAGTCTTTAGAGGCTGGCTGAGAACTCTTGACTGCAACAGTCACACCAGGCTGGGTGCAATTGGCACCAGCATGCTTCTGAACACAACAGAGACCCCACGGTAACCTAACTGGCTATTCCAGCATCAGTGCTGCCCCACCTTTCTGCCCCTATATAACCCGACAAACTCTCCCAGCTGAGCTTCCATTCTCTAATACCCAAAGTATGCTGGCAGTTTCTCATTAAAGCTATTTCTTTTCCCCAGAGTTTGGTTGTTCAGTAACTTCTTGCTGTGCCTACTTATATCCATGTCCTGAAAATAAAGTGTGTGGTGTCATCAACCATTAGGATCTTACCTCCTAGCTCTGGCATGCAATCAGCATCAGTAGCAATAGATTTTTTTTGGTTTGCAAGGCCCCTTGGGCTATCAATTCATACGGAGGAAGTAGTCCCTGGCACTAGGGTTTTTATTTAACAATCTTATGACCTCGGGGAAGGGAGAGTACCCTTCTGCACTGTCACAGGTTGCCTCATATTCTGAAGGTCTTCAACTACTTTTAATGTTCTCTCAGATGCTTCTCTACATCTGAAAGATACTCAGCTTAGTGTTAAAACACCCATGTACACAAAGTTTTTCACAGAGGACAGTTCTCCAAAGGCCAGCTGTAGCTCATCCCAAATCAGCTGTTCTCAGAAGTCAGCAGCTAAAGAGTCGAATAAGTAAAATGTTATCAAGGTCCATTATAGCCTGAAAGAATTCCATTGCTCATGTTTCTTTAAACAATTTGCAAAACACATGAAACTCAAGAAGGAAGACCAAAGTATGGATACTTCGCCCCTTCTTAGAATTGGGAACAAAATACCTATGGAAGAAGTTACAGAGACAAAGTTTGGACCATCCAGAGACTTCCCCACCTGGGGATCCATCCCATAACCAGACACTATTGTAAGATTTTGCAAGATATTGCAAGTACACCAGCAAGATTTTGCTGAAAGGACCCTGATATAGCTGTCTCTTGTGAGGCTATGCCAGTGCCTGGCAAACACAGAAGCGGATGCTCACAGTCATCTATTGGGTGGAACACAGGGGCCCCAGTGGAAGAGCTAGAGAAAGTACCCAAGGAGCTGAAGGGGTCTGCAAACCTATAGGTGGAACTACAATACGAACTAACCAGTACCCCCAGAGCTCATGTCTCTAGCTGCATATGTAGCAGAAGATGCCCTAGTAGAGAGGCCATCATTGGGAAGAGAGGCCCCTTGGTCTTGCAAACTTTATATGCCCCAGTACAGGGGAATGCCAGGGCCAAGAAGTGGGAGTGGGTGGGTAGGGGAGCAGGGTGAGGGGAGGGTATAGGGAATTTTCAGGATAGCACTTGAAATGTAAATTAAGAAAATACCTAATAAAAAATTGGAAAAAGTTAAAAAATAAATAAATAAAAGGAGCAATGTGAACAGAGAAGTAGGTAGAATACATCCCCTCAGTCAGACTTCTACTAACTTACCTTCCCCTGAGCTATCCTTTTTCATATGAGATGCTTCTATACCATTGTGCTCTTGATGGGTTTACAGGGGCTGGCAAAAACTGCTTGGCCTGACCCAAGTTTAAGGGGAGGAGTGACAGGATCTAGGTTACAGACAATGCCAATGACTCTCCCATTCCTAGCTGCTGTCAGATCGCTGAGAATTCTGGAAGGCTATAGATGTACCCATTCTCATCGTCTCTTCCTTAGTCATATATTGTTGCTGTGAGAGCCATAGGCCAGGCAAACAATCCCCTCCCCAGAACACTTTCCTACTGGAGAGAAATGTACAGCTTACTCTGGACATGACTGCCCAGCCGTGGGAAAGCTTAGTCTTTTTTTTTTTTTTAATTTGTTGTCTAATCCTTTATGCCTTCTAGGAACTGTTGCTCTGGCTTCAATGCCTTTCAGAAGTTCACTAGCACAGTATTTGGCATTTTCTCCTTAGGAACTCGAAGGTAACACAAAATTAGCCTCATTTGCACTCCAGTGATTAAGACAGATCCTGTGGTAGTTTGAATGAGAAATGACCTTCATAGTTTTAGATATTTGAATATTTGGTCTCCAGTTGGTGGCACTGTTTGGGGAGTCTTGCAGTGTGGCCTTGCAGGAAGTAGTTCACTGAGTATTTGAGAGCAAAAGACATGTCACTTTTAGTTTCACTGTCTCTGCTTTGTGCTTGTGATTCAAGATGTGAGCTTTTTGGCTTCCTTTTCCTGTCATTTGCGGCCATGCCTCCTCACCATGATAGAGTCCCATCTTCTGGCATTGTAAGTCCAAATCAACTCTTCCTATAAATAGCCTTGGGCATTGCTTTTTATCATAGCAATAGAAATAGTGTTGGCCTTTATCTCCTCTAGGCTGGCTTACCACTTTACATGCTCAATTCAAAATACCAGTCTAGAATATTCTCGTCTACCCAAGCATCCCCCAGTTCATAAAATTTACCGTGGGACTCAACAAATATACCAAAGCTCCCTGTCAGTCTTGAAGTCCATGTTGAATTATCCTCTTTGAGACCCAGTAAACAGTCTGGTGAGGTCCAGCAATCTGGAATCAGATTCCAGCAAACCCAACGCCCTCCACAAACCCTGTCCTTCATTGTCTGCCTGTTGGATACTCACTGGAAACTGAGATGATGATAATTAAATGTCCTTAATGGATCAAAGAACCTTGCCTATGAGAGGCTGATTTTCCTCATGTTGCCTCCAGCTATGCAGCCTAGTCTTAAGGAGGGAATATAAAGAGAATCTCTTATGTGGAAAGCCTTTTGGGGTACCGCTTGGCAGGAGTCTGACATTGGCCAAGGACAAGGAAATGGGCTTCAGACAGGAATCTGACATTAGGGCATAATAAGGAAGAATCTAACTTTAGGCTGTAATAGGCAAGTAGGGTAAGGCAGGAATTTTAGTCTTAGGGTGGAACAGAAGAACTAGGCTTCAGGCAAGATTTTGGGCTTGGAGGAGGAGGTGGGCTCACGTATTTTGGTCATTATGACAAGCCCTTTTAAACAACCGTCATGGGAGTAATCACTGCTTTGTTAGTACCTTATTGAACTGCTTGCCCAAAATACTTGCATGTAATTAAAATGGTATAAAAAATGGGTTGGAAAATAAAAATTTGCCTTCAGTCTCAGACTTGACTGGGGTCACGCTACAATGTTGTCTGTCTTTTTTTCTTTTTAATCCTCACTCCAGAGCTAGAGAATCTGTTGACTGACTGAGAGAGCTTGGTCACTCTTATAAGCACCATCTATCAATAAAAATGTTGATGACCAATGAGCTGATGAGGTGGAACATTGACAGGAAGGGGGATTCTGAGAAATAGCATGAGAAGGAGACACAGGGAGCAATTCAAGGAGATGGATAGAGGGGTTGGATGTAAACCAGCAAGTAGCTGAACTCAGGGAGATGCAGAGGAGATGTGAAGGACGAAGCAGGCCAGAACTGAAATAGAGGTAACTAACCAAATGGTAGACATAGAATAGTTTAAATATCTTAAGAGCTAGTCAGGAAATGAGCAAGCTTACGGTCTAGGAATTTATTAATAAATAATTAGTTTCAGAATTGTCATTCCAGGAGCCAAGGCTAGGAAAGGAAAAGTGAATTTAAATTATTTTAACAACGGAAGGTAATTATGCTACTCACTTCTGCCTTCACAGCAGTCAGAAGCATCCTATCTTCTCCCATGACTCAGAACTCCATGAACTAGTCTGTGGTAGCCTTTTTCCTTGCTTAAGTCTTCACCAGCAAGGCTGGAGAGATGGTTCAGTGGTTTAGAGGACTTGCTACACCCTCACAGCAGACCCAGACTCCAGAATCCACATGGTGGCTCTCAACTATTCATAACTCTGGTTCTAGGAGATCTGATGCCCTTTTCTGGCCTCTATGGTCATGAAATAGACAGGCATGAGCCTCTGAATTGTAATACTCCCTCCACATTAAAACATTTGCCCCAGGAAGGAGGGGGATGCTCTTGAGCCTCGGGTGATAAACAGGAAACAAACAAAATTTCAGGTATCTGGGAAGAACAGAAGCATGAAAGTACCCTGAAAGCCCCTTCCAACAGCAGAAAAGGGATCAAACAGTTGGTGGAGTGGAGACTCAACTAGCTGAGATGCAGAAAGGAACTGTGGGGCTGCCTGCAAACAGTGCCAAGAATCCCAAGTTGTCACCTATGCTGGGATGGCATTTCTGGTGACACAACTGCTCTTGAGTTATTCCTGCTCCTTGTAGGCAACCCCTAACCCTTGCTCCTGTTAGTAACCTACCTCCCCCCAATAAAAAAGCCATTAGTTCACCAAATTGGACACTGGTGCAATCATTACTTTTGTTAATCTCCTTTACTGGGATAAATAGATGTGTGTATGTATGTTGCATCTCCCCAAGAAATGTCTGTCACATCATAATAGTGCACACACATGCACACAAACATACACACATATATATACATACATACACACACATGAGCAAGCAAAGCATTCATACACATAAAATAAAGTTTTCACCAATTTGAGCAGTTTCCATGCTGAACATTCTCTCATTATCATAGTTTCTTGTACCAGACCATTGCTAAGGCCAGTGTGCTGAATTAGCCTTTCCCTGCTTCTGTATTAAAGGTCAGACCTGAAAGGTATCCTCATCATTTTTACCATGATCTTCTCTTCCTCACCCTCCAATTCTTCCCCTGGGTTCCAGTTGTTTGATCCCAGGGACTTTATAGAACATATCTAACTTGTATTCTTTTCCTTTCAACACTGAACCATTACAAATATAAGCGAACATCTCCAAATCACAGGCTAATATGGAGATGCCACATCTTTTCTTGTTGTAATTCCTCCTTTACAGAAACAACTTTCTCCTGAGAAGCTAACTTTGCCTTAAATGTACATCTTATTACACACAGCAGCAGCCAGACAACCCCTGCTGCCATATCCCAATGTTCTCAGTCTTATGTGCTACTCTCCAAAGATTTCAAAATTTGTTCTAACCTTTCAACCATTTTAAGGGCATCTTCATAGTCACATGGTGGACCTCACTCAGACAGATGTGCTATGACATACCACTCAGAAGACTACCATACAAGGATTTGCCCCATAGATTGTCGCAACCCCAATCTCTGACCAGCAGAGAGTGGGAATAAATGACATGGACTCCAATGCAGGTCTCATGCAGCTGCAGCCGCTTCTCTTTATTTGCAGGTCTCACGCAGCTTCCTCAGCTTCCTTTCCTTCTTCATCCATCATCATCCAATCATCCAATCATAAATCCCTCTGGGACTGCCCACAATTTATCCTCTTCCATTCACTCACGTCACCTCACACCACCCAATCATAGACGCACACGCCCAAGTCAGCATTCAAGATAGGCTGATAGAATGGTATCTCGAGGCATTACGCCATCTCTCTGGCGAGTTACACACACTGCTTTTATTGCGCATGACTGAGACTGGGATAAACAAGCAAAGGACCGGGGCTTGGCATAGAGCCAGGGCGCCATCTTGGCTCATGCAGCCGTGCCTGCTTCCCACAATAGATACTCCAAATCCTCATGGCTCAGCCTGAGTTACACATCTCCCTACTCAAAAGCAAAAATCATATAACCACTGACATAGTGAGCAAATACACACCATGTAGGAAAGGACTGTATGAGAATTCACACTGTGAATGCTCCACCTTCAGGTGGTTTGGCCTTAACTGTATGCCTTGCTTCCCACAACTAGGACTATGCAATCACTCCTCCCAAACTCGTCTATGGTTCTGCAGGTACCTACTCAGGCACTAAGTGATGTGTGAGAAATTTCTTGGGGACACACAAGACACATACATCTGTACACCTCAGAAAGTAAATCTATGGCAGGCCAAAGTGATGATTTACCAAAATCCATCTTGATTGAACCAATTACTTTTTTAAAAATTATTATCTTTAATCTTTTTTTACAGTCCAGTCATTATCCCACCTCCCGATTGGCCCTCCCAGAGTTCCTCACCCCACCCCAGTCTCCAAATGGATGTTCCCACTCCCACCCACCCCAACCCACCAGGCCTCCCCACTCCCTGGGGCCTCAAGTCTCTCGAGGGTTAGGTGCATCTTCTCTCACTGAGGCCAGGCCAGGCAGTCCTCTGCTGTATATGCGTTGGAAGCTTCAGACCAGCTAGTGGGTCAGTGTCTGAGAGATCTCAGGGGTATTGGTTGAGACTTCTGGTTTTCCTATGGGGTCAGCCTCCTCTTCAACTTTTTCCAGCCTTTCTCTAATTTAATCACAGGGGTCCCCAACTTCAGTCCATTGGTTGGGTGTAATTATCTGCATCTGTCTTAGCTGCTTGTTGGCCTTCTCATAGAACAGCAATGCTAGGCTCCTGTCTGTAAGCACACCATAGCATCAGTAATAGTGTCAGGCCTTGGAGCCTCCCCTTGAGATGGATCCCAAGTTAGGCCAGTCACTGGACCTTCTTTCCCTCAGTCTCTTCTCCATTTCTGTCCCTGCAGTTCTTTTAGACAAGAACAATTCTGGGTTAGGGTGTTTGGTTGTGGGATATGGAATTACAAACTGGTACAACCACTCTGGAAATCAATCTGAGTGTTCCTCAGAAAATTGGAAATAGATCTACCTGAAGACCCAGATTTATCCCTCTTGGGAATATACCCAAAAGATGTCCCACCATGCCACAGAGGTATGAGCTCTACTAAGTTCATAGCAGCCTTATTTGTGATAGCTAGAAGCTGAAAACAACCCAGATGTCACACAATGGAAGAATGGATACAGAAAATGTGGTTCATTTACACAACAGAATACTACTCAGCTATTAAGAACAAGGACATCCGAGTCTTTTCCTGTTTGCCTTCAGAACAAGATGTAGAACTCTTAGCTCCTCCTACATCATCTCTACCTGAATATTGCCATGCTCCTGCCTTGATGATAATGGACTGAACCTCTGAAGTTGTAAGTCAGCCCTAATTAAAGAGTTGCCTTGGTCATGGGGTCTGTTCACAGCAGTAAAACCCTTAGAAGTTGGTACCAGGGACTGGGATATTGCTGTGATAGGCCTAATCATGTTTTTGTTTATAAGAATGTGGATTTTGGGACTTTGGATTTGCAAATCCATGGAATAGTTTAATTGGGGCTTAATGGGCCATCCTACTAGGAATATAGAAGATGGTGGTGCTGAGGGTGATTTGAATTGTGTAGGCCTGCTAGCCCAAGAAGTTTCAATGGAAAAGAATGTTAGTGTCATCTACATACTGTTTTTGTGATATCTGGACAAAGAATATGGCTGCTTTTTGTTGTTGTTGTTGTTGTTGTTCAAAGAGTCTGCCTGAGACAAAATGAAGAGATTTAATTACTTTGACAAAATCTCAAAACAGCCTGGTATAAATTCTATTGTGTGGTTACTAAAGTTAACTCTTATGAAAAAAAGCAAGCTGGGAAAGGAAAAATATGAAATATATGGTTCAAGTAGTAATAAAGGGAAATGAAATGGAGCTGAATCCTGTATTCAAGGAGATAAATGGAATGGTGATCTCAGGGTAAGATCCCACCCACTGAAGCTTATTGTTTGTATTTGTAGATGAGTAAGAAATAGTTTGGACTTTTAATCTGGAATGAAATACAATACAGAAATAGAGGACACACTTGTGATCCAGATCTTAAGGCTGGAAGACTTAGGCTGTTGATCCGAATCTTGAGGAACAGTGGCCATGAGAAGCTTAGGCCCAGGCATGGTGGTACACATGGTGGTACCTTTAATCCCAGGAGACAAAGAAAAGCAGATCTCTGAGTTCAAGGACAGCCTGGGACAGAGCAAATTCTAGGTAAAGAAAAGCTTAAATCCAGGAAAGGTGGTACACACTTTTTTAATCCCAACATTCAGGAAACAGCCATGCAAATCTGAGTTTAAGGTCAATAAACAGAGCAAGTTCCAGGACAACCAAGCTTAGGCAGTGAAGGAGTTGGAAAACAGAAAGCTGGTAATAGAACAAGGGGGCTATGCTCCAGCTCCAGGAAGGAGCAGAACTCAACAACTTCAGCCATGTAGCTCTGACATTAAAAGTCAAAAATAAAAGGGACTATTTGGACAATTCATACTGGTTAGCTGGATCTAAGAAATTAGCAATGGCCAGGCATGGTGGCGCACGCCTTTAATCCCAGCACTTGGGAGGCAGAGGCAGGCGGATTTCTGAGTTCGAGGCCAGCCTGGTATACAAAGTGAGTTCCAGGACAGCCAGGGCTATGCAGAGAAACCCTGTCTCGAAAAACCAGAAAGAGAGAGAGAGAGAGAGAGAGAGAGAGAGAGAGAGAGAGAGAGAGAGAGAGAAAGAAAGAAAGAAAGAAAGAAAGAAAGAAGCAATGATTAAGAAGAGAACAGTATCACTGAGGTAAAAATTTCTGAGAGCACAAAGAAGCTGTGTTCCAGATAGCCAAGGTTGTACTTTGTACTCCAGCTGGACTCAGTAATGTATAAGAGTTACCCTGGTGGTACTGGTTTTGAAGGTATGAAGGGGTCATGAAGAGCAGCTGGAACTTGGCACTGAGAGAAGCTAGGGAAAGCCATTGGTAAAGGTGCAGCCTCAGTTGCAGTTGACAGCCCAAGACTGAAAGGGATCATGCAAAGAAGTTTGGCTTGACAGCATAGAGAGACTATGAGGGGCTCTTGATGAAGCCTATTTGCAGCAGAAGACCCCAGTGTACTGGAGATGACAGTACCATATGATGAACAGCAGCAACAGTAGGGTAGAGTCAACCAGAGCCCAGAGTTCTACAGATGGCAGAACTAGAGAAATAATGCAGGCCCTCTGGAGGGGTCCAGAAGATCATGTGTGGATCCCAGACACTCCAACAAGAAGCTGTAACATTGAGTTTGCCTTGGAGACCCAAGATGTTCGAGATGCCAGAGCCATGACATACATGTCACAGAAAGCTGCTAACAGGGAGTAGAATAAGCCCAGGAAAAGAAGTTTGTTGCAGTCAACAAGATGAAAAGGAGTTGGAGATCTGAAGACTGCTTTGACATCACACATGGAGATGTAGTTTCCCAACTGATTTCCTGTCTTGCTTTGGGGATTATAGTTAAGTGACAGGATGAATGTCGGAAGAGACTCAGAACTTAAGACTGAGACTGCTATAGACTATGGGTACTTTGGAAGTTGGACTAAATGTATTTTTTATTATGCTATGGCTAGATGTGGCCCCCATAGACTCATGTGTCTAAACAAGCCTAGGGGGCCCAGGGAGTGGAATGTGGTAGTTTGAGTAGGTTTGGTCCAGGGATGCCCTTGGAGGAAGTGTGTCACTGTGGGTATGGGCTCTAAGACCTTCCTCCAGTCTTCTCCTAGTGGCCTTCAGATAGAGATGTAGAACTCTCAGCTCTTCCTGCACCATGCTCCTGCCTTGATGATAATGGACTGAACCTCTGAACCTGTAAGCCAGCCCCAATTAAATGTTGCCCTTGGGGGCGGGGGGAGAGGACATCATGAGTTTTGCAGGCAAATGGATGGAACTAGAAAATATCATCCTGAGTGAGGTAGGTAACTCAGACTCAAAAGAACATGCATGGTATGTACTCACTAATATGTGGGTATTAGCCAAAAATGTATAGAATACCCAGGATACAATCCACAGACCTCAAGAAGGTGAGGAAGCAGAAAGGCCCAAGTGAGGATGCTTCAATCCTTCTTGGGATGGAGAAGAAAGCAATCACAGGGATGGTGGGATAGAGGGAGGAAGGGACCTGGGTGGGAAAGGGGAGGAGGGGGAAAGGAGAACATGATCAGGTACTGAGGAGAAGAGGGCAGAAAACAAAAGTGAAAGCCTGAGGGCCAGCAGAATGAATGGAAATATGCAATCTTGAGAGGTGGGAGGTGGGGGGGTGGATACTGAAGAATGTACCAGAGACCTGGAAGGTGAGAGACTCTCAGGATAAAATGCCAAACAGTGGGGAGAGGGAACTTGTAGAGTCCACCTCCAGTAGAAAGACAGGGTATCAAGAACTAATTATTTTTTAAATAGTTAATATTTCCCCTTTAAAAGATTTTATGTGTGCCTAAGTGTGTGTGTATGTGTGTGTGTGTGTGTGTGTGTGTGTGTGTGTGTGTGTGTGTGTGCATCAGATGCATGAATGAGTTCACAAAGGTCAGAAAGTACGTTGGAGTCCCTGCAACTGGAATTACAGGAAATTATGAACTACCATGGGGTGCCGGAAACCAAATTGCATTCTTCTGTAAAGAGATCTATATCACCTCAGGACACCCAAGAACAAATTCTCAACACAAAGATTTATTTACCCCAGAAAAACAAAAGACAGATAATGAGAGACAAAGATAGGAGAGACAGAGGAAAGAGAAGGGGATAGAAACGGATCCAGAAGAGGGGTATTTGTCCCAGAGCAGGATGAAGAACTGCCTCTTAATAAAGAAGAGATAGGCATGGCCCATAGGCAAATGGTGTTTTAAGGTAAGAGGGGAAACCGGTTCTAGAATGAGGTGTTTAATTTTAATTAGGCATGTTAATTACGTGAGCCAAAGGAAACTTTTGATTGTTGGACTTCAATACATCCATAGCTGGACCATGGTGGTCAGCCTCAGGAGGAAGTGAGTAGCTTTAGGAATGTAACCTAATATTTTTTGACAAGATATGGGGAATAAGGACAAGGTCTTCCAGAGCCATGTTTGCCTTACCTGGTCTGACTAAAGCCCCTTCAGTCTGGAAGAACAGTTCTCTTAATCACTAAGCCATCTCTCAGTCCTTCCTTCCATCCTTCCTTCCTTTCTTTCTCTTTCTTTCCTTTTCATTCTTTTTTCTTTTGCTTTTTTGCTTTTTTTTTTATTATTTTCTTTATTTACATTTCAAATGCTATCCTGAAAGTTCCCTATACCCTCCCCCTTCCCTGCTCCCCTACCCACCCACTCCCACTTCTTGGCCCTGGCATTCCCCTGTACTGGGGCATATAAAGTTTGCAAGACCAAGGGGCCTCTTCCCAATGATGGCTTACTAGGCCATCTTCTGCTACATATGCAGCTAGAGACATGAGCTCTGGGGGTACTAGTTAGTTCATATTGTTGTTCCACCTATAGGGTTGCAGACCCCTTTAGCTCCTTGGGTACTTTCTCTAGCTCCTCCATTGGGGGCCCTGTGTTCCATCCTATAGATGACTATGAGCATCCACTTCTGTGTTTGCCAGGCACTGGCATAGCCTCACAAGAGACAGCTATATCAGGGTCCTTTCAGCAAAATCAAGCTGGCATATGCAATAGTGTCTGGGTTTGGTGGCTGATTATGGGATGGATCCCTGGGTGGGGTAGTCTCTGGATGGCCCATCCTTTCATCTTAGCTCCAAACTTTGTCTCTATAACTTCTTCCATGGGTGTTTTGTTCCCTATTCTAAGGAGGAATGAAGTATCCACACTTTGGTCTTCCTTCTTGATTTTCTTGTGTTTTGCAAATTGTATCTTGGGTATTCTAAGTTTCTGGGGTAATATCCACTTATCAGTGAGTGCATATCAAGTGACTTCTTTTGTGATTGGGTTACCTCACTAAGGATATCCTCCAGATACATCCTTTTACCCAAGAATTTCATAAATTCATTGTTTTTAATAGCTGAGTAGTACTCCATTGTGTAAATGTACCACATTTTCTGTATCCATTCCTCTGTTGAGGGACATCTGGGTTCTTTCCAGCTTCTGGCTATTATAAGTAAGGCTGCTATGAACATATTGGAGCATGTGTCCTTATTACCAGTTGGAATATCTTCTGGGTATATGCCTATTTTTTTAAGTATGGAGGTAGGAGGTGTACCATATACAGAGGACCCAAACTTGGGTCCTCTACTAAAAGGAATACATGTTTTTACTTGGTAAGCCATCTCTCTAGCCTAAATAATGTGTTTTTGGTAAAGTTACTAACACCATATTGAGTAAGGGTACAGGGTGACTTAAAGGAACACAGATGAGTTAAAACAGCCTATCACCAAAAAGTCCAGCTCACCTTCAACCCTGGAGCTCTTTGTACAATATGCAGGTAGCAGCAGGTCCCAGAAATCTCTCAACAGTCTCTGCTCCAAAAAGTTTTTTAGTTTAAAGTTGAGTAAGGACCTACAGAGAATCTTGCAGTTTCATCTTTTGGGGACATGTGACATTTACCTCCTGAGTCTACTGAGCATCCCTACCTCCTGGAGGGAATGTTTCAATTAGGAGGGAAGTACTACACATGTCCTAATACTTGCACAGAAAGAATGAAAGCGAATGAGCTATTTCTCAAAACCTTGAACATCATCAACAAATATAGTTAACAAAGTGCATTTGATAATTAAAACACTTCCATCAGGGATCACACTGCCATACATAGTGTTTATAACTACTTCCTTTCCTATCCTCCAAAACTCAAGTCTAGGTTCATTTCTAAAGGAATGACCCACACATCAACTTCTGAAGGGGATGGCATATTTAAAACCCTGCCTTGCCAGGCTTTTGCACTTTCTTATTGGCCTTAATTAGAGGATGTGACAACACCAAGAGACACTTTCAAGAACCTCCTGAACTACAGTCACACTCTCCCTTGGATTATGGATCAGGATGAAATTTCTCCCTGGTCATCTATATCTCCCTTGGGAATGCTATAATTCCCTCCTAAGCCTGGTGATTCAAGAACCCCATGGTTCCAGGGGAAACCACAAACTTTATATTAATGAAATGTTTGTTGAACTTCTTGACAGAAGCACTCTCTGTTCTGGAAACCAGTCTCCTATTCCAGCATAAATCATACAGTCTTGGGAATTATGGGCAACATCTTTGCTAGTAAGACCCTAATGATGGTGTGTAGGGGGTTGGTCTGGTGCTGCTATGTATTCAAATGCTAAATAATGGCTCCTAAGAAGATCTGGTTGCCTGCCCCCCACAAGGAAATCCTCATATATACCAAGTGATACTATGTAATCATGCTCCCCAAGTTAATTGGTCAATAAAAAGCTAGAGTCTATGACTAGGCAGTATATAGAGATAGGTGGGTTTGCAGTTACCTGCCTGGGGACCACAGGTAGAGATGAGAGAAAAGAAGACAGGAGAGTAGAAAGCTGCCATGAGAAGAGATGGACCTTGAGCATGTGGCCAGGAGAAAATAGCAAGGATTAAGGAACCTATGGCTAGGATGTTTTACGATGGTGTGTGGTGCCATACCCCTTCTGCCTTTGAATCCCACCATTTACTCCTATCTGTAGGCGAAACCATACTATACACTGAACATATAAATATAAAGCCATCTAAACACCCAAATCCAGACCTTCAGGCTATTGCCTCAAAGTTGGAACTCTGCATCTATAATAGGTCTCTAATGCCATCTACTACAAATGGTAGAAAACATTGAAATAAAACTACATTCCACAGGCACAAGCACATTGCTGAATTTCTTTGACTGTAAAGAGTTCATTGGTCATGAGTGATGCTTTGTGAGAGGTCACAATGATGGATAAGGCACTCTGTAGCTCCCTGGATGGGAGTTTAGGTGAAAGCATTCATTACATGCAGGAAAGGCAAATCCATAACCAAAGTATCCATTTCAGTGAAAACAGTTATGCGCCTTCAATGTCAAAAGTGGCCCAATGTAGGTCACTTGCCACAGACATGGTCACCACGGTAAATGGAGCCATATTGCCTTCTACCATTGGTATACTGTCAGAACATGATCAAAAGAATGATGCATGGTGAACAACACCTTGAGGAACTATGAGAGAAGCTCCAGAAAAATAGACAGACAGGTTCATTTTGTTCTGGATTGTTCTTTTTTTTGTTTGTTTTGTTTTTCAAGACAGGGTTTCTCTGTATAGCCCTGGCTGTCCTGGAACTCACTCTGTAGACCAGGCTGGCCTCGAACTCAGAAATCTGCCTGCCTCTGCCTCCCAAGTGCTGGGATTAAAGACATGCTTTTAAGACTTGATTTCATGCCTCTTGTAACAAACACATTCAATTTATAAGACATGTTTATTCTTGTTGGACATATAGCTGTCTCTTGTGAGGCTATTGCAGTGCCTGGCAAACAAAGAAGTGGATGCTCACAGTCATCTATTAGATGGAACACAGGGCCCCCAATAGAGGAGCTAGAGAAAGTACCCAAGGAGCTAAAGGGGTCTGCAACCCTATAGTTGGAACAATATGAACTAACCAGTACCCCCAGAGCTCATGTCTCTAGCTGCATATGTAGCAGAAGATGGCCTAGTCGGCCATCATTGGGAAGAGAGGCCCTTTAGTCTTGCAAACTTTATATGCCCCAGTACAGGGGAATGCCAGCCAAGAAGTAGGAGTGGGTGGGTAGGGGAGCAGGGCAGAGGGAGGTTATAGGGAACTTTCAGGATAGCATTTGAAATGTAAATGAAGAAAATACCTAATTAAAAATTGGAAAAAAAAAGAAATAAAAGAAATTTTAAAAAATAAAAAGATCATAGCCACAGAACCCAATCTGGTCACTGTATCCTGAATATGGCCTCCTACCTTGCTTTCATGCTTTCCCAGATATAATCTATAGTACATGCCAGACAATTGTGTTTAAATTGGCCTGTCCTGAGAAAGTTCTGGAAAACGGCTACTCTTTAGTATGTACTTACTGACATTTATGTGATTTTTCTGATCATGTTTGGTTTTGATTTTTAACTCAAACAGCCTTCCCTGGATCATTCATTGTTTTGTTTCATTCATGTATAAAAGCACACTGAGGCTGAAGTAAGGTTGTCTACAGCGTTAGACTGTAGTCCACCCCATTCTTTCAGGTCCTCAGATCCCAGGTCTCGAAGACACAGATCTGCATGACAGTATACTTAACACTGTACAGCACTGTCACCAGGTCAGCCACAGTGAATGGAAGACCATGCACACACATAAGCCCTAGTGCTATGACCACTGCAAGGCTGTGCTTGTACTTACTGGGATGTCCATTATCCTCAGAACAAGCTATCCTACTCCTTGATCACTGAAACTCTTCTCTGCTAAAAGAACCATTTGTGAGTGTCTAATCCAATGAACTCTTCTATAAGTATCTTCCTATCAATCTTCTAATCATACTGCTTTCAAAGTTCATGACCATCCAGCCAAACCAATAGTTACAGATGAGTCAGGGCATAATTTCACATCTGGCTACTTTTCTAAGCACAATTAACAACCATGTGCACTGCCTGGACTTCTGTCCACTGTGAAGACTTCCCTTCAGGACATTCCTTCAGAGTTGTGCAAGAAAGATACCATAATGTCCCAGCTGTCTGCTTCTGAGTGGTGCTTGTATAGTGTGCAGAACCATCTATAAATCAGGACTAGTTTTCTCTCCAACCAACCGATCATAAAGAACACCCCCTGTCCTGAGACCATCAGTGTGTGCTTGGGAAGAAAAACCATTGTGGCAAGAGTAAGAATCATAGATATATTGGCTACTCACAAGATGGGCTCAGACTACAAATCAAGGTATATACTATAGTTTGTTTGCTCTGGAACTTTAATACTTGCATTTCTAGGAACACTCTGAAAATGTGCCTGTACCTCAGTTTGACATGAGTGAGACAATTATGAACACTGCTTTGCCAATCTTGTCTGTCAGGTAAGCATACCTACTTTGCCTTTTGCTAGTGTTTACACTTCTCTAGTATCCCATTAAACCCACTGAATTCATGTTTTCAAACTGAGCTTCTCCATCTGAGCTCCTGATGTATGCTGACATCCCTGACATTTGTTTCTTGCACCTCTAGAAAAAGGCACATACACTCAACCTAAAAACAAATAAGCTTTTCATGGTAAACCACTCTAATCTCATGAGTCAGAATTTCCTCATCAATATCAATTTTTGATATATCAGGCATTACTGCTTCATTCACAGGCCATCCTTAGATACAGAATTCAGCCCCCAAATCAAATAAACTGTACTTTAAATCTGTATGTTTGCCTACACATATGTATATGTACCACAAATAGGAAGGTTCCTGTGGAGGCCAGAGGAGGTCATTAGAGCCCTTGTAACTAGAGGCAGTTGCAAGCTACTACCAGGATACTAGAAACTGAACCCAGGTTCTCCAAAAGAACACCAAGTGCTCTTAACCACTGAGCCATCTCTCCAGTCCACTAAACTATACATTTTGAATATATAACCTATAATACTATGCCCAGAATTTCTGCTCAATGTACCCATGCCAATTCAGTCAGATCCAGTTTTACATTTCTCCCATTTTACAACATACCACTAATATTCATATCCATACATACTCAAACCCATCTTTTGGGGGCCTGGAGAGATGGTTCAACAGTTAAGAGCACTGACTGCTCTTCCAGAGGTCCTGAGTTCAATTCCCAGCAATCACATAGTGACTCACAACCATCTGTAATGGGATCCGATGCCCTCTTCTGGTGTGTCTGAAGACAGCTACATTATACTCATATACATAAAATAAAATAAAAAAATCTTTTTCAAAAACCCTCTTCAGGACTACATGGATCACAATGTGTACCTTACCTCTGAGGTCTTGGTAAGGCTCGAGTCTGCATCAACATTGTCTTATTTGGTATTTTCTTTAGGAAATGTCTTTGCAATCCCCTTAGACTACACGGAATTAACTCTTTCTGGTAAGAGTAGAAATGCCAATACTGGTAGCAAGGTATAGGAGTAGGAAGGATGTATTTGTTACTTTGGATTGAGTACTATAGCCCAGGAATAAGCAAATACAGCATTAATTGGACTCCAGGGACCAAGTTAAAAAAGTACACTGATGACTCTGGTGGCACATACCTTTAATGTCAGTGGAAGCAAGAAAATCTTTGCGGAGTTCAAAGCCAACCTGTTCTACACAGTGAGTCTCAGCCTTACATTGTAAGACCTTACTTTTAAAAAAAAGCCGGGCGTGGTGGCACATGCCTTTAATCCCAGCACACGGGAGGCAGAGGCAGGCGGATTTCTGAGTTTGAGGCCAGCCTGGTCTACAAAGTGAGTTCCAGGACAGCCAGGGTTACACAGAGAAACCCTGTCTCAAAAATAAAATAAAATAAAATAATAAAAAAAGTATGGAAGGCACTAGAGAGGATTGAGTGGGATAGGATTTAATCAAAACACAATGTATACATGTATAAAATTCTCAAACAATGAAGGAGAAATATAATTAAAAGCCTCAAACACCTTTCTATAACCCAGAAGTGTGGTGGGAGGGAAGTCAGGATGTGATATGAAGGTTATTTCAAAGAAATGAGTACTAAGTAATAAGTGGTAATACTAACAGTATATATAGATTTATTGAACTTGAGAGTAACAGCATAGAATACATTCCACAGAATAGAAGTAGATTCAAGCATGTGTCTCAAGAACACTGTTTTGAGTCCATGGGTTCTCATTTAAAATGGAAAGAGTTCATTCAAAGGGGAGACCTAATTTCTAGTGATTGTAGGGAATGGCTTCCTAGGTTGGCTAGAAGAGGTTCTATAACCTCAAGATGATCCATCAGAGTCTATGTGCTGGCCTTTCTTGGTTATAGGGCTTTGGAGTTAAACCACTGTGGCTCACAGCCCCTCTTTTCTGGCCTTTCTCCTGCATTACTTCTCCCTCAGCTACATGATCTCCACCAATTTGTATGGGAGTTGAAGGGCAGAAGATACCATCTTTGGTAACTACTTCCGGGTGGTGGGGTTCTATAGTCCATGACCTCTGAAGACTATACTATGTTAGGTTCATAACTATTTTGAGTTCTTACATGTGTCTTCTGTGAATAGGGATAAGCGTTTTATCACATTGTTCACATACATAAGATTTGGTACTGGTGTAAATCCTTTCATGCATTTGAAGGAAACAGGGATAAAGGAATCAGATATTGTTGACATTTATAGGGGTTTTCCACAGCATGAACAGACTGATGTCTCTTAAAGGAACTCTGCCGGCTGAAGGATCTGCCACATTGTACGCACTGGTACGGTTTCTCCCCAGTATGTCTTCTTTCATGTAATCGAAGGTAGGAGTGATGTCTAAAGGCTTTACCACATTCTTTACATTCATAGGGTTTCTCTCCAGTGTGGCTTCGTTCATGAAATTGAAGATAACTCTGACGTGTAAAGGCTTTTCCACAGTGTTTACATTCATAGGGTTTTTCTCCCGTATGAGTTCTTTCATGTAATCGTATGGAAGAATGATATCTAAAAGTCTTACCACATAGTTTACATTCATAGGGTTTTTCACCTGTGTGAGTTCTTTCATGCATTTGAAGTAAAGAGGGATAAATGAAGGACTTACCACACTCCTTACAATTATAGAATGTCTCTCCATGCATTATCTTATGTCTATGATAGGAACTCTGAGATTTAAAAACGATATTACATTGTTTGCATTCATAATGTTTTTCTCCGGTATGAACTTTCTCATGTAATCGCAAGTGCGTAAGTCTGCTAAAAGCTGTACCACAGTGATTACATTCATAAGGTTTTTCTCCAGTATGAATTCTTTCATGTGATTGAAGGGCGTTGAGACATCTGAAAGCCTTATTACACTGTTGACATTTATATGGTCTTTCTTCAATATGAATTTTCTGATGTCTTTGAAGAGAATTGTAAGAACTCAGAGTTTTACCACACTGGTTACATTCATAACTTTTCCGTACAGGTTGGCTTCCTACACACTCTTTGTACTCATAGTTGTGATGTCCATTGTAAGTTAGGTGGTACAGTCCATAGGATTTTAAACATACCTCACACTCAGAAGGCCCATTCACAGTGTGAGTTTCCATGAGGCCTTCAACACTTGTGAGAAAATTAGAATCAGGTGGCTTCTCTTCATATTCCTCATGTTCATACTGTGTGTATTCAGAGTGAGTGACGATGTTCCTATTAAAAGATGAATGACACATGAAAATGTCTCCACACTGCTGCTCATATTGAGATTGGTATATGGACAAGGCTGTTCCACCACCTTCTTCAGTATCATCGAGTATCTACAAATGTAACTACTATGAAAAATAACAAGCATATTAGTGATAACTGTTTTCCTACTGCTTGCTTATTATACCATCTTGGACAACCTGCTACCCAAAACAAGCAAAATGTGTGCCTTCACATGAAAAGTCTGAAAATAAATGAACTGATGATTTTAGAATATGGATCCTATAAGCCTATGATGGAAATAGCAACATTTGTCAATGCAGGGTCCCAGAACTGGTTCCAGGTGAAAGACTAAACAAAATATATTTTGGGTGTAATTTTTCTACTGATAAATTAATTTACACTTGGGCTTGTTTGTTTTGTTAGTTCTTAATTTTCATGGCATAGGGGCTGAAAAAAGGGCTCAGTTACTATGAAACTGGCTGCTCTTCCAGAGAACCCTGATTTAGTTCACAGCACCAAAATGGAGGGTAATAACCAGCAATAAATCCAATTCCAGAGGATCTGATACTCTCTTCAGGCTTCCAAGGGCACAGTATGTATATGGTGCAAAGACATACAACACACAGCAAACAACACACAACAAAACACCTATATACATAAAATAAAAATAAAATAAATAAATCTTGCCAGGCAATGGTGGCAGCACATGCCTTTGGGGGTGGGGGTGGGGGGCACATGCCTTTAATCCCAGCACTTGGGAGGCAGAGGCAGGTGGATTTCTGTGAGTTCAAGACCAGCCTAGTCTATAGAGTAAGTTCTAGGACAGCCAAGGCTACACAGAGAAACACTGTCTCAAAAACAAACAAATCAATCTTAAAAACAAAATTTTGGGGGTCTGCAACCCTATAAATGGAACAACAATATGAACTAATCAGAACCCCCAGAGCTCATGTCTCTAGCTGTATATGTATTAGAAGATGGCCTAGTTGGCCATTATTCAGGAAGAAAGGCCCTTGG
The DNA here is from genome assembly GCA_902729485.2 of Mus minutoides. NCBI lineage: Eukaryota > Metazoa > Chordata > Mammalia > Rodentia > Muridae > Mus > Mus minutoides. Next base: position 97,358 of record CACVCL010027605.1, on the reverse strand, counting down.
TTTAGCAATGTTTATAGGCCCCAGTACAGGGGAATGCCAGGGCCAAGTAGCGGGAGAGGGAGGGTAGGGGAGCAGGGCGGGGGGAGGATATAGGGGACTTTTGGATAACACTTGAAATGTAAATGAAGAAACTCTCTAATAATAAAAAAAAAATTTTTTTTACAGCACATTAAAATGTCTTCAAGAAATATTTGCTTGCATTTGTGCATGCAAATTACCTTAGATTCATTTCAGGCTCTTCAAAATTGTCTTCAATTTTCTGGTATTCCCATTCACATCCTAAACCATGGTCACAGAAAATTATTAGAATGTATATTATAACTATGCTTTATTTCTTCACCACATTCTTCCCTTTCTACATCCAAATCCCAACAACCACCAATAACCAGAAATACTTGTTCCGAATTTATGGAGTGAAGATAAGATATTTTTGTTTTGTTTGAGACAAGGTCTCTCTGTGTAGTCCTGAACTCACTATGTAGAGAGGCTGGCCTAAAACTCATGTAGATGCTCTGTCCTCTGCCTCCTGACTGCTAGGATTAAAGGCATGGCTAGTCTTACCTGTATCAGTGAAGTTCCTGAAGGTCTCCAGCATCACATCTCCGTAGAGAGCCTTCTGAGAAGGATCCAGCAAATCCCACTCATCCTGGGTGAAGTGCACCACCAGATCCTCAAAGCTCACCAAACCCTAAAACATTCCATATTAGTATATGAAAGAGTGGGTGAGAAAGACACATCCGTCCACAGCTGAGAGTATAGCCACGATATTCTGTGGTTTCCACACACTCATTCCATGACACACACGTGCAGTAAGAGCACTGAGTGATGTTCAGAGATGGCCGGACAGCCCACTCCTCTCGTGACTGCGTCCTGGGAGGAGATGTGCTGCTTCCCACCTCATTCCCCTTCTCCAGTGATCTCCACTTCTTTGTCCCAGGACCACCCTACCATGTGATACACACAGCATCATTAACACTGCAGCTCAGGAGGCTGCCTGCCCTTGGAAACTTGTACTCAAGAGTTTAAGCCTCTTTTTCCATATTTCTAACATTCAAAGAAATTTCTGAAAAAAAGGGTTTAAAAAAAAACATGGAACTCAGTGAATATAAGTAATAGAACCTCTGAAACAAGTACTTCAGAAATGTTCTTAAACATATGGTAAACTATACTCTATAACAAACAACCTTCAAATCCTGGAGAAGAGAGAACTGATTTCCTAAGGTACTCCATAATCATATATAAACACTCTTTAAGACAACTATTTAGTGTGTGCTTGGTGCATATGGGCACACAGGCTCCGTGAGTGTGGGAGTCTGTTGGCTCCTTCCACTATGTATGCCCCAGGGATAAAACTCAGGTTATCAGACTTAGTGACAGTTGCACTGACCTGCTGAGCCACATCACTGGCCCAAATGCTCATTCACTTTGGGTTTTTTTGAGACAAAGTTCAGTATGTAGCCTTGCTTGATGGCCTGTAGTTTGCTAAGTAGACCAAGCTAGCCTCAAACACACAGACATCAACCTGCTTCAGCATCCCAAGTGCTAAGATTAAAGGCATGTACTATCGTACCCAGTAATGCTCACTTTTTAACAACTAAAAAATGAGAAAATAATGCAAAGAAACACAAATGTGACAAGTAGAATGAGGGAAAAATTAATCATCATCTCAGAAAAATATCAGTTACTACATAACCTAAACAGTGCCACCAGCTGGAGACCAAGTGTTCCTACACATGAATCTATAGGAGCAATGTCACATTCAAATGATTAAAATTGTAAAATAAATAAGCAACTCCATGGTCACAAATTTAGTAACCTATATGAAATTAACAAATTCTTTGAAATGATAAATTTAGTCCAAAACAATCATAAAGGAACAAATGGAGATGGAATAGCTTAAATGAAATGGACAAATTATTTGAGACTATCAAGAAGAGAGATTAAATACTATAAATATGCACGTACACATGTAGGAAAGAAATTAAATCAATACTTAACAGTTGCAAAAGGGTCAAGCACTCCCTGACATGAGACTCTCTTGGGTGACTTTTCTTTCTCTTTAGAATACTGACCAGAGCTCAATTATGCTCTAAACTTTGGGCTTATCTGCTAAGAGACTGACCACTATGCTAATTGAACTCAAAAGGGACTGTTTTGGTTTTTTGTTTGTTTGTTTTTGGTTTTTTGGTTTTCTTCTTCTTCTCTTATCCATCTCCCCTTCCCAACAGCTGCCAGAAATTACAACTTGTCAGTCCTGAGGACTTCTTTTAAATTCATAAAACTGTCCTTAGCTTTGAGAGAGCTTTTAAATCCTTCCAAAAAAATTATTTTTTGTATGCCTAAATTCCTGCATGTGCATGTGTGTCTGAGTGTATGTATGTGCACCACGTGCATGCAGTACACACAGAGGTGACACATTGAATACCTTGGAACTAGAATTACAGCAGTTGTGAGCTACCATGTAAGTTCTATGAACTGAATCTAGGTCCTCTGCTCTTAACCACTGAGCCATCTCTCTAACCATCCTTAAATTCTTAGTAATGCAATCACAAGTGGGGAGGGAGGGAGGGACCTGGAAGGGAAGGTGGATGCAAGGGAGAGAGTGGGGAGGAGAGGGAAATCTGATCTGGTATTGGGTGAGGGAAAAGGACTGAAGTCCTGAGGGCCAGCAGAAAGAATGGAATCAGGCAACCTTAGGAAATAAGGGGTTGGGGGGACCCTCCAGAATGCATCAGAGACCTGGGATATGAGAGACTCTCAGGACTCAAAGGGAGGGACCTTAAATAAAATGCCCTACATTGGGGAAAGGAAACTTATAGAGCCCATCTCCAGCAGAAAGACAGGACATCAAGTGAGGGATGGGGTTGCCATCCCACAGTCACATCTCTGAATCATAATTATTCCTGTCTGAAAGAATTACAGGAATGGAAATGGAGAGGAGCCTGAGAAAAAGTAGGTCCAGCTCAAGGGGAGGCCCGAAGGCCTGACACTATTACTGAGGCTATGGAGTGCTCACAAAAAGGGACTTTTTATGACTGCCCTCCAAAAGACCCAACAAGGAGCTGAAAGAGTCAGATGCTGATATTTGCACCTAACCAATGGACAGAAGCAGCTGACCCCTGCTGTTGGATTAGGGAAAGGATGGAAGAAGCTGAGAAGGGTGATCCTGTAGGAGGATCAGCAGTCTCAATTAACCTGGACCCCCATGATCTCTCAAACACTGGACCACCAACCAAGCAGCATACTCCAGCTGATATGAGGCCCTCAACACACATACAGTAAAGGACTTCCAGGTCTGTGTTCATTCAAAGATGATGCACCTAACCCTCAAGCCTGGAGGCTCCAGGGAGTTTAGAGGTCAGGTGGAGTGGAGGATACGGACATCCACGTGAAGACAGGGAGTGGGGAGGAGGTATGAGATGTGGAACAGTTGAAGGATGGACAGGAGGGGAATAAAATCTGGAGTGTAAAAAAATAAATAAATTAGTAATGAGACTAAGAACCCCAAGAGCAGTCTCAAATTTCCCATGTACAAATGGGACAGGACTCTCCAAAATTTCTAGTGACATTATTTGTTGGTATGAAGCATGCTGTTTTAGGTGATTATTTCAGGTCTTCAATTATGAAAAAAACAGAAGACACAGAAGACAGTAACGAATGTGTCAACTCTAAAATAAAGAATAATCAGGGCTGGAGAGATGCCTCAGAAGTTAAGAGCACTGGCTGCTCTTCCAGAGGACAGGGTTCAATTCCCAGAATCTAAATGGCAGCTCACAACCATCTATACCTTCAGTTCCAGAGGATCTGACCCTTACAGAGACTACATGCAGGCAAAACACCTATACATAAAATAAAATGTACATAAAATAAAAATAAATTTAAAAAAAAAAAAACAGAACACAGCAAGGGTCAGATACTACAGAAAGTGAGCAAAGAGGTAGTAGAGAAATGGAAGACAGGATTCAAGTGGTTTGAGCACTATGAAGAGAGGTAGATCTAGAGACCCAAAAGTAGTTACTGCTCCTGCTCCTTGGGAAATGGTGAGTTACACTGTCAATAGAGCCAGTAACAAATGCAATTGCCAGTGGGCCTATGGCTTCTTCCTTTGAGAAAATGGACCACTGGTGAGTTGCTGCGACTCCCAGAGCTACATCCTAGTCCAGGAGGAAGAGCAGTATCTGCAGAGTGGAAACCCACAGTTGACTCATCTCTGGATGACATTATGTTGGATTACAGTTTCTCTGTGCTGTGTTTAGCTTTGGCTGAGGATGTATTTCCTTTGGACTCTTTCGGCTGGACAAACATTTAGCCATCCTGACTTTCCAAATAAGATGTCATTGCTAGCATAGTACATTCGAACACAACTAGGATGAGAAGTATGAGGTAGAAAGACAGAAGAGAAAGAGAAGCAGGAACAGTTTATGCACTATAAAGGAAGCAGAACTGGAAACATGAGGGTGGTGAGGAACAGCCTGATGAGAGAGATTAGCCTGCACTTCCACCTGAGGCCATGGTGAAGTCCCAGTCCATGCTGTCGCAGAGGGCCATGTCTGGGTCCATGGCGCTGTAATAGCAGGTCTGTTGCTCCACGACCCATGTTACCACCAAAGGTCACACAGACGCCCTTTCTTGATTGCTGCCTAGGGCCAGGTAGCTGTCTGAAGGCTGAGCAAAGCTACCTCTGCCCCTACCCTTTGCTCTTTGCCCCTTGCCCCTTGCCCCTCACCTGCGCTGCATAAGAGAGTTGACCTGGAAAGCAGGAGAGCTGCCCCCACCACCAGCTGCAGCACTGAAGAAAGTGGACACCCCTCCAAACATCCCCACACCATGCCTGAGCAACACAGTAGACCCTGGTGGTAGGGTAGGGAGTGGGAAGCCCCTAGGGCATGAGTTCAGGAGAGCTGGTTCCGACCTCGCTGACTCCAGCACTCAGGAAATGGGGCCCCACACACCTGGGCAGCACTGTAGAGCTGGCCCTGGTGGAATGGGAGTTGGTGAGCCAACCCCAACAGTGTGAGCAGAGGAGAGCTGGTCCCATTCCTCACAGCCATACAGTGGCATGGGCACAGGAGAGCTGGCCCAACCTTTTGCCTGGGCAGAATGGGAGAGCTGGCTCTGCACCTCTCCTGGACGGCAAATTAGGACTGACCCTGGTAGGGAATGAGGGTTGGGGGAAGGGCATGAGGATAAGCCAGTCCTAAAAACAGGAGGCTGGTCTCACCCCTCACCTGGGAAGTACAGGGGAGCTGGCCCTGATGGTGCCAGTGCAAGAGAGCTGTTGAGCAGACCAACTCAGCTACCACCCAGGCCCAGCTTCAGGACTCTGAGTTAGCCCACTCCCATCTATGAAATGCTGGAGCCTGTGAAGGGGCCAGTCCTGCAGAACCAAAGCTGCAGGATCTCCATGAAATAGGGCAACAACAAAATATCTGAGAGGAGTCTCAGTGAGGTTCCTGTATTTACAGTGTATAGAAGCCAGAGGCCTCAAACAGACCAATGACTCATCACAGTGAGTATTTGCAAGGCAAGCTGTCTGGACAAAAATGTATGCATGCTGCAGCTTCCACGATGATATTGTTTGGCTGTGTTTCTCTTTCTTTTTTTTAGGGAGTGGATGGGTTGCAAGGACAGAGGATAGATATAGAGAGATGGGGAGATGAGTGAGACTGGGGTGTATAATGTGAAATTCCCAAAGAATCAATAAAAAAGTTTTTAAAAATTTAAAAACACACAAGTTAAATAAGAGAATGATGACTTTAAACTAATGTTTAAGGTGCACATAAGAAACTGGAGAACACTCGTAGTTACCTGAGTCAGGGTTCTCTGGAGGACAGAAATATAACAAATAACAAAGGAACTCAATACATTACCTTATCTAATTTACAGCTTACCTGATCAGACCTGGAGAGTCCAACAATGGCTGTCTCCATGATGAAGAGGCTCCATCCACGAAGGCTGGAAGCCTCAGGAGCTTCAACCTGGCACTGAGGGCTCGGAAGACACCAGGACAGCTTCTTCAATGGTCTTCAATCCACACCAGAAGGCCCAAGAAGCTGACTCCAGTGTCAGGGAAGGATGACGAGATGCACTCACCAGCAAGAAGGCAGGCAAGCAGGGAAGGAACACTGCTCCTTCTTTGGACTTCTCAAAGTGCCACCTACTCTACGACAGTGACAGGGTCTTCTCACCTCAGTTAGTCCTCCCTGAAAGTTCCTGACAGACCTGCAGAGACAGGCCTCTTAGTAGGTTCCAGAGCCATTCAAGTCTACAGATCAGCCATCACAAAAGCAACCAGCAACGTTCACGACTCAGTGTACCCACTGAACACTATGCACCCTCACAACTTCCGGGTCTGCCTGTCTCCATCCACAGGCTCCTCTCATGCTCACCTCTGACTAAATGTGTCTCAGGCGCCATCATCAGCAACTGCACTTTCTCTAACTATTGGGTTTCACATCTAACCTTGGCCTTCCTCCCTACCATACCACTGGCACAATCCTTGCACACACTCCGCTAACGCCCCCGGGCTCAGAAGGCCTTTCCTACTGAAGCCACAACAGTAAACGTTTTTTGAAGTTTTAAAGTGATCAGCTCTGTTTTTATTATTCTTAGCTTTTCTAGCAATACTTTACCTGCGTCATCGGGAATATGTATCTTTGTAAGAGCTTCTCTGAAGGCCAGCGACTAGGCTCTATCTTTATCTTTCTACTGTCCATGTTCTCACTGAACTCTTGCCATATAGCTCAGTGTTTTATTTACAAAGATTAAACAGTGTATCAATGAAAAGAAAACCAAGTAATAAAGTCATAAAAATCAAGAAATAAAATGGGAAATAAAAGGGAAAACTTGAAAAATGAAAACAAAACAAACAAACCAATAAAAGGATGGAAGGTGCAAACAGTCAAGGATTTACACCAAGCTGCGTGCAGTGATATCCGCCTTTAACCCTAGCACTCAGGAAACAGGCAAGAGACTCTCTTGAGATCAAGCCTATCCCAGTATACAGAGTGAGTTTAATAGAGATCCAGTCTTAAAAATACAAAAACAAATTTACACCAATCTGGTACAATGTCTCTCAGAAAAGCAAATACTTCTGAATTTAAAGTATAAAGTCACCATTCTACCATAAAAACAAATTAGGTATGCATACGCAGGTATATGCATACATACACACACACACACACACACACACACACACACACATACATTACATGTATGTATACCACATTTTTGCTATCCATTCATCACTGATGGACATCTAGGCAGTTCTCATTTTCTAGGTATTTTGAATAAAGCAATGATGAACATGGTTCAACAAGTCTCTCTATAGTAGGATATCTACTGTAGGAGAATATAGAGTCCTATGAGTATATACCTGGGAATGTAATAATTGGGTGTAGTGGCTTGAATAAGAATGGCCTCCAGAGGCTCCTGTACTTGAATGCTTGGTCAGCCCAAGCCAGGCACAGTGTCTCTCTCTTCCTACAGATCTGAATGCAGAACTCTTAGTTCCTTCTCCAGCACCATGTCTTCTGCACGCCACCATGCTCCTTGCCATGATGATAATGAACTAAACCTCTGAAACTATAAGCTTATCCCAATTTAAAGTTGCCATGGTCATGTTATCTCTTCATAGCAATAGAATAATGACTAAGACTCTGGATCATATGTAGTTTTTTAAAAAAACTGTTAGATGAATAACCATTCTCTGATTGGATTTGAGGCCTGCTTCACAAGAGGAAATCCACACCTGACACTGTAAACCTAGTGAAAAACTCATAGAATTAACTTGCTAACAGAGTTTAGCTGTACTGTCCTAGAGCCAGGTTACTTTCTAATACCTATGTTCATACCCATAAACAAATCCCACTCCTAGTCTTAGTCAGAGAAGCCTCTTTTTTTCAATGAATGTCAGTGAACACAGGATGCAGGGGTGTTCAAAGCACTGAGAATAAGTGATAGTTAAGTGCTCTACCAAATTGGAAATTTTAAAAATTATTTTTAAAGTTTCTTTTGATATTTTACTTATTTTTGGCTTATAAGTATGATGTTATGCCTTTATGTATTTCTAAGCAACATGTTAATGCAGTACAAGGCCAGAAGTGGAACTAAAGTTACAAATGGTTGTGAGCCACCATGTAAGTGCTAGGAATTGAAATTAAGAACACTAGCTGTTCTTTCTTTTGAAAGAACAGCTAGTGTTCTTAATTTCTGAGTCATTTCTCCATGCCTGAATAGGATGTTTATACTATTACCTCTTAGGGATCACAGCACAGGAAGGGGTGAAAGTATAAGAGCAGGAGAGGCAAGGGAGAAGGACTGTAAAATCCTGACTTCTAGGCATAGCAGTGCCAGAGCTATTCTGACCTCATAGTGGTTTGGACACATCCAATGGTACTCAGAACAGCACCAACAACAGTCAATTATAGGTCAGGGAGGACCTACAGTGCTCTACTACTCTTCCTTGAATTAGTGACCTCTGACAGATCCTGGAGGAAGAAGTCATTGTCTTCAGTGTGGTTCCAACACAGAATTTAAGCAAGGAGATCAGAAAGGGAATTGCAGGGATAAGGTGGTACAGGGGCATGCTAGAGTGAGAGAGGATGGACCCCAGCATGCACTTTATACATGTATGAAATTGTTAAAGGGGAAATTTGTTTAAGTTATAAAAAAATCTTAAAGAAAAAAAAGTATCATGAATCATACTTGCTACTCCAGAACTTTGGAGGCAGCAAAAGAATCAGGAATTTGAGGCCATCCATACCCACACAAGGACCCACCTCAACAGAAATTAACTAAACCAAATAAAAAACTTACATACTGCAACCAAGTAGAAATTAAGACAGGTATGCAAAACCAACTAAACTTCAAAATTCAAACTGGGTAAAGCTCAATGGAAGAGCACACAAGAACCAGAATTCAATTCTCAACATGCACCTCCCCCAAAAAAGTTAGAGACAATGGAATCCATCATCAACAGCAGATAACAAAAGTCATACAAACAGGCTGGAGAGATGGCTCCAATGTTAAAGCACTGCCTGCTCTTCCAGAAGACCCAGGTTAAATTCCCAGCACCCCGGTGGCTCACAGCCATCTACAACACCAGTCTGTGGCAATACACCCACAGAAACAAAATATAAAATTAATTTTAAATCATTATCATGCTCTATTTAAGGGAGAATAAAACTGTATGACAACAAAAGGGGAAGTAAGCTTCTTTAGAAGAAATAAAAAACTGGCTTTTGCCCAAAGAAAATCTCAAAAGTCAACAAAAATTCAAGGAACTAATGTGATACCATAGCAAACATATAGGATACACAATTCTATCCTACTCCTGTACACTGGCAATAAGCAATAGGATGTAAAAGTAAAAACACTACACTGCTTGTACACCAGTAGAGATAAATGACACAGAAAGAAATATGCCCAAATAAAACAAAGAACTACAGACATACTGGGTGTGGTGTTGCATACACTCGAAAGGCAGAGACAGGCAGACTGCTGTTTCCTGCAGATTTCCAGGCCACACTGGTCTACAAAGTTCCAGAGTTCCGGGTCAGACAGGTCACACAGGTCACACAGTGAGATTTTGTCTAAAAAAGACAAAATAAGGGGTTGGGAGGAGAAGTCTGCAGTCATTAACTATAACTTTCTTTTTTTTTTTTTAATTATGTATTTTACATGTATGGGTGTTTTGCTTCCACCGCATGCATGCCTGGTACCCATGAAGGCCAGAAGAGGGCTTCAGATCTCCTTGGAATGAAGTTACAGGACAGTCTAAGCCACCATGTGGTCACTGGAAATCAATCTACAAGAGCAGCAGTGCTCTTAACCACTAAGCCAGCTCGCCAGCCTCACACTACAAATCACCCATGAAAGCAATGAACCTAATAAAGCAAGTGCCTCTGCAGGATCCTGGATATGAAGTGTTGAAGGGCACAGTCTGCTGTGTCCTGTCCCAAGTTACTCCATACTGTGAAAAAACAGTGGTTTTCCAGGCAATGCCTTGCCCTGGGTGACTCCACTTGACTCCATTTTGAGGAAAGAGAATGACTCCAGCCCCTCGGTACATGCACAAACAATACTATCTGTTCAGCCAGATAGCACAGGCTTGTTCCTGAGAACAGAAAGGGGGCTACTCTATAAGTTTATCAGGGTAAGTTGAGACTAGATGGGCATATATTACAATGCTATCAGGGAAACCGGGGAAGGGCTCCCTCTCTTGACCTCTTAAATTGATAGCCACCTACTAGCACTAGGATGTCTGGCCCCAAACCATCCTATCGTCTGATAACTGGCATATAAATGAAGAAAGGACAAACAATAGGCCCCTTGACTCACCTACTCAACTGCCTGGCCCTCCACCTAGTCCCTATCCAGACCTGGACCTGAGCCCACAGTTGCCTGCTCTCAGAGCCTGGTTCTGCCTTCTATCTACAACTAAGCAGCATGACTGACAAGCCCGAGTCCTCTCTGTGACGTCATCAAAGGCTCACTCCCTGTGGCACAATTGTTTTGAGCTCCTTTTCATATCAGTACAAGCTCTACCTACATTTCTCTCAGACTACTTCTAAGCCTTTTCTTTTACCCGTATTCATTTTATAAACTAAATAAATATATGCGGAGATATACTGTGTGCTTTGACATGAGAATTAATATTAACAATTAAGACTAAAAGAAGGGCTGGAGAGATGGCTCAGTGGATAAGAGCACTGACTGCTCTTCCAGAGGTCCTATGTTCAATTTCCAGCAACCACATGGTGGCTCACAACCATCTGTAATGGGATCAGATGCTCTCTTCTGGTGTGTCTGATATTTGATACTTTGGGGAGATACAAATGTGTCTATCTTATTTCTAGCATAGTATGCTCATGAAATCTCAATAATGTCAGTTCTCAGTTTAAACTAGTAGTGGAACATACTTCCAATAAAAATGCTAAAATAAACAGGAAATAAAGGTTGTGTGGAAATGAAGAAAAGAACCAGGATGGTGAACACAATACAGAAGAATCAACTACAACGCTTCCTGACTAACAGTTCTCAGGGAACCTCAGTACGCAAAACAATGCACTATTTGGGGGAAGAAAAATTAACAAACGCACAAATGCATAAGCAGAAATAAAAACAAAAATATAATCAAAGGATGTCTGGCAGAAGAAAATAAATTCAATGCGACAAGTCATCTTTCCCAGAGCTGTTTTTAAACATCTTTGCAAAGAAACTCACTGGACTTTACAAATGTCGTAAAATTAACCTAAAGAGGATGCCAGACTTACATGTGGAATGCAAAGTTCAGAACTTCTCGAAAGCAGCACAAAGAACCTAGACAGCCTTAGTCGAGCAAGCAGCCTTCAGCGCACCACCAAAAGCGGGACGTACACGCCAGCCCGGATCGTGACGTCATCCGCGTACTGGCTCCCGCCCACCACCCGCCCCCCGCAGGGCGGGACCTCCCGCTCAGCGCTGACGCCAAAAGGATCAGGGCGGAAGTACCTACGGACCGCAGGCAGAGGCCCAGGTCGCAGCCCCTCTGTCCCCGCGCCCACTGCCCCAACCCCAGGGAGGACCCACCACCCCGGCTCCCGCGGCTCAGCCGGCCGCTCCTCCCATCAGGGGACAGCCGCCCTCGCTCACCATGGCGCGGCTCCGAGCTCACCCGCGCTCCCCAACACAGCTCCAAGCACTGGCTCCCGCAACGGCTTTCCTCAGCCTCGGTGAAGAACCTTTAGCTAACATGGCGGCCGAAAAGAACCCGTCCTGCCTCCTAGAAGCTTCTGATTGGACAACCTGCCTGGGGCTCCCGATTGGTTAGAACTGCTCTACTTGAGCTGAGTGACAAAAGAGGTTCCTCTTGCAATTCCTTAGACTGTGAGCCTAAAGCCCATTGTTTAGTGTTGTGGTGGCCAGCAGGTGTCAACATAGGCTCATGGCTCTTACATACCTACTGAATGATTCCAGGACCCTGGCCAGTGAAAATAGTTGACAGTGTCAGGCAAGTTCTGTGACTCTGACATACCTGGGGACAAGTCGGCTGAAAGAACCAAACTAGTGTTCGGTGACGACAGTTCAGGGGGGCACTGTACCATAGCTTCTTCGGAATATTTTTGTTGAGACTCTTGCTGTATTGTGTACAAAAGCATCAAACTCTGTAGTCCGCCTCAGTCAATGTGCCTAAAGCCATTTTTTTTTCTTTTTTTTTATTGGATATTTCTTTATTTACATTTCATATGTTATCCCCTTTCCCGGTTTCCCTCCCTCCTGGAAACACCTTATCACATCCTCCCTCCCCCTGCTTCTATGAGAGTGTTACTCCACCCACACATTCCCACCTCCCAGCCCTCAATTCCCCTATACTGGGGCATCTATCAAGCCTTCATAGGACCAAGGACCTCTCCTTCCATTGATGTATGACAAGGCCATCCTCTACTTCAGTCCTTTCTCTAACTCCTCTATTAGGGATCCCATGCTCAGTTCAATGGTTGGCTGCCAACATCCATGTCTGTATCTGTAAGAATCTGACAGGGCCTCTTGGGAGACAGCCATATCAGGCTCCTTTCAGCATGTGCTTCTTGGCATCCACAATAGTGTCTGGGTTTGGTAACTGTATATGGGATGAATCCCCAGGTGGGACAGTCTCTGAGTGGCCTTTCCTTTAGTCTCTGCTCTACACTTTATCTCAATATTTGCTCCTGTGAATATTTTGTTCTCCTTCTAAGAAGGACCAAAGCAACCACACTTTGGTCTTCTGTCTTACTGAGCTTCATGTGGTCTGTGACTTGTATCCTGGTTATTTGGAGCTTTGTGGCTAGTATTCACTTATCAGTGAGTACATAAGATGTGTTTTCTTAGCCGGGCATGGTGGCGCACGCCTTTAATCCCAGCACTTGGGAGGCAGAGGCAGGCGGATTTCTGAGTTCGAGGCCAGCCTGGTCTACAAAGTAAGTTCCAGGACAGCCAGGGCTGTACAGAGAAACCCTGTCTCGAAAAAAAAAAAATGTGTTTTCTTTTGGAACTGGGTTACCTCACTCAGGATGATATTTTATAGCTCTATCCATTTGCCTAAGAATTTCATTAATTTGTTTTTAATAGCTGAGTTGTACTCCATTGTGTAAATGAACCACATTTCCTGAATCCATTCCAGATTTGAAGGACATCTGGGTTGTTTCCAGCTCCTACCTCTTATAAAAAAAAAAAAAGACTGCTATGAAGATAGTGGAGCAGGTGTCCTTATTACATGTTGGAGTATCTTCTAGCCCAGGAGTGGTAGAGCTGGGTCCTCAGGTAATACTATGTCCAGTTCTCTGAGGAACCACCAAACTGATTTCCAGAGTGGTTGTAGCAGCTTGCAATACCACCAGCAATGGAGGAGTGTTCCTCTTTCTCCACATCCTTGCCAGCATCTCTGTCACCTGAGTTTTTTATCTTAGGCATTCTGAGGTGGAATTTCAGGGTAGTTTTGATTTACATTTCCCTGATGACTAAGGATGTTGAACATTTCTTTAGGTGCTTCTCAGCCATTCAGTATTTCTCAGTTGAGAATTTTTTGTTTAGCTCTGTTCCCCATTTTTAATAGGTTATTTGGTTCTCTGGCTCTTGAGTTCTTTGTATATATTGGATATTAGCCCTCTATCAGATGTAGGGTTGATAAAGATCTTTTCCCAATCTGTTGGTTGCCTTTTTGACTTATTGACAGTGTCATTTGCTTACAGAAGCTTTGCAATTTTATGGGGTCCCATTTGTTGATTCCTGATCTTAGAGCACAAGCCATTGGTGTTCAGGAATTTTCCCCCTGTGCCCATATCTTTGAGGATCTTCCCCACTTTCTCCTCTATAAGTTTCAGTGTATCTGGTTTTATGTGGAGTTCCTTGATCCACTTAGATTTGAGCTTTGTACAGGAGATAAGAATGGGTCAATTCACATTCTTCTACATGATAACTGCCAGTTGAGACAGCACCATTTGTTGAAAATGCTTTTTTTCCACTGGATGGTTTTAGCTCCTTTGTCAAAGATCAAGTGACCATATATGTATGGGTTCATTTCTGGATCTTCAATTCTATTCCACTGATCTTCCAACCTGTCTCTGTACTAATAACATGCGGTTTTTTATCATTATTGCTCTGTAATGCAGCTTTAGGTCGAGGATGGTGATTCCCCCAGAAGTTCTTTTATTGTTGAGAATCATTTTTCGCTATCCTGGGTTTTTGTTATTCTAAATGAATTTGCAAGTTGCTCTTTCTAACTCTAGGAAGAATTGAGTTGGAATTTTGATGGGGATTGCATTGAATCTGTAAATTGCTTTCGGCAATCTTGCCATTTTTACTATATTAATTCTGCCAATCCATGAGCATGAGAGATCTTTCCATCTTCTGAGATCAACTTCAATTTCTTTCTTCAGGGACTTGAAGTTCTTGTCATACAGATCTTTCACTTGCTTAGTTAGAGTCACACCAAAATATTTTATATTATTTGTGACTATAGTGAAGGGTGTTGTTTCCCTAATTTCTGTCTCAGCCTGTTTATCCTTTGAGTAGAAGAAGGTCATGGATTTGTTTGAGTTAATTTTATATCCAGTCACTTTGCTGAAGTTCGTAATTAGCTGTAGGAGTTCTCTGGTGGAATTTTTTGGGTCACTTAAGTATATGATCATATCTTCTGCAAATAGTGATATTTTGACTTCTTTATTTCCAATTTGTATCCCTTGACCTCCTTTTGTTGTCTAATTGCCCTAGCTAGAACTTCAAGTATTATGTTGAATAGATAGGGAGAGAGTGGGCAGCCTTGTCTAGTCCCTGATTTTAGTGGGATTGCTTCAAGTTTCTCTCCATTCAGTTTGATGTTGGCTAATGATTTTCTGTATATTGCTTTTATTATGTTTAGGTATGGGCCTTGAATACCTGATCTTTCCAAAACTTTTAACATGAAGGGATGCTGAATTTTGTCAAATGCTTTCTCAGCATCTAATGAAATGATGATGTGGGTTTTTTTTTCTTTGAGTTTGTTTATGTAGTGGATTACATTGATGAATTTCTGTATTTTGAACCATCCCTGCATCCTTGGGGTGAAGCCTACTTGATCGTGGTGAATGATTGTTTTGATGTATTCTTAGATTCAGTTGGCAAGAATTTTATTGAGTATTTTTGCATCAATGTTCATAAGGGAAATTGGTCTGAAGTTTTCTTTCTTCACTTGGTCTTTGTGTGGTTTAGGTATAAGCATAATTGTGGCTTCATAGAATGAATTAGGTAGTGTACCTTCTGTTTCTATTTTGTGGAATAGTTTGAAGAGTATTGGTATTAGGTCTTCTTTAAAGATCTGATAGAATTCTCCTCTAAACCTATCTGGTCCTGGGCAATTTTTAGTTGGGAGACTTAATCTGCTTCTATTTCTTTAGAGGTTATGGGACTATTTAGATGGTTTATCTGATCCTGTTTAATTTTGGCATCCTGTATGTATCTAGAAAATTGCCCATTTCATCAAGATTTTCCAATTTAGTTGAGTACAAACTTTTGTAGTAGGAGC
Source organism: Mus minutoides (assembly GCA_902729485.2). Classification (NCBI taxonomy): domain Eukaryota; kingdom Metazoa; phylum Chordata; class Mammalia; order Rodentia; family Muridae; genus Mus; species Mus minutoides. The sequence continues at coordinate 81,838 of CACVCL010027605.1, read as the reverse complement.
TGATGATTTTTTTTAACTTCCATGGTTTCTGTTCTATGTCTCCCTTTTCATTTCTGATTTTATTAATTTGGATACTGTCTCTGTGCCCTCTGGTTAATCTGGCTAAGGGTCTATCTATCTTGTTGATTTTCTCAAAGAACCAACTCCTGGTTTCGTTGATTCTTTGTATAGTTCTTTCTGTTTGTACTTGGTTGATTTCAGCCCTGAGTTTGAATATTTCCTGCCATCTACTCCTCTTGGGTGTATTTGCTTCTTTTTGTTCTAGATCTTTGAGTTGCGCTATCAAGCTGGTCATGAAAGTTCTCCCAGTTTCTTTTTGGAGGTACTTAGAGCTATGAGTTTTCCTCTTACCATTGCTTTCATTGTGTCCCATAAGTTTTGGTATGATGTGTCTTCATTTTCATTAAATTCTAAAAAGTCTTTAATTTCTTTCTTTATTTCTCCCTTGACCAAATTAACATTGAATAGAACAATGTTCAGCTTCCATGTATATGTATGCTTTCCATTGTTTTTGTTGGTATTTAAGGTCAGCTTTAATCCATAGTGATCTGATAGGGTGCATGGGATTATTTCAATCTTCTTGTATCTGTTGAAGCCTATTTTGTGGTCAATTATATGGTCAGTTTTGGAAAAGGTACCATGAGGTGCTGAGAAGAAAGTATATTCTTTTGCTTTAGGATGAAATGTTCTATAAATACCTGTTAGATACATTTGTTTCATAATTTCTGTTATTTTCACTGTGTCTCTGTTTAGTTTGTTTCCATGACCTGTCCATTGCTATAGTGGAGTGTTGAAGTCTCCCACTACTATTGTGTGGAGTGTATTGTGTGCTTTGAGCTTTAGTAAAGTTTCTTTTATGAATGTGGGTGCCCTTGCATTTGGAACACAGATGTTCAGAATTGAGAGTTCTTCTTGGTAGATTTTTCCTTTGACCAGTATGAAGTGTCCTTCCTCGTCCTTTTTGATAACTTTTGGTTAAAAATCTATTTTATTTGATATTAGAATGGCTACTCCAGCTTGTTTCTTGGGACCATTTGCTTGGAAAATTGTTTTCCAGCCTTTTACTCTGAGGTAGTGTTTGTCTTTGACACTGAGGTGTGTTTCCTGTATGCAGCAAATCTGGTCAGCGAACATCCCAACCTGAGGGAGCAACCTTTGACAAGTGACTAGAAATCGGGCTACCATCAGACACGACCACCAATCCGTCTCCATAGAGACCTCTGGAGTAGGAGGAGGTGCCACCAGCACGTTGCTGGCAGACTTGGCTGTAACAGAGGAGAAATAGAGGTCAAATCCCTTGTGCAATCGTGAGACATTGTAATGAATTTCTGCCCTAGTCGTTGAGCTATAGGCATACTTTAGTACACCCGTCTCCATGCCTTTTTATCAGGGAGAGGATAGGTCAGGATTAGTTTTGGGGTCAGGATGGCATGAAACCTCCATGCAATTTGACATGCTCTCAAGGAATCTATCCTGTATGGAACATCCCCTGCACTGCATTGTGGCACTCTGTCAGCAAAATTGAGTTTCCATACTCCTACATCCTTTGAGGTGGCATAGTGAGTGTCATCAGGTCTGCCCCTAAGCTGAGGAAGTATCGGCAAACCAGTCTGCTAGGAAATCATTACGAACTCTTAAGAGAGGCCAACCAGAACTCAGGCAAGGTGCCCTCGTCTATGGCCATCAGGGCTTGAACAACAGCAGCTTTCTGTCGAGCCTGATGTGCGTCTCGGACATAACAGCCAGAAGCAAAGTACACAACCCGCAAACACCAGGACACCCCAAACTAGCATCCCTGCCCATTCTTTAAAAAAGGAAAAGGCATTGGACAGCCAAGAGGTGAAATCTCCCAAGGTGACAGGGTCAACTCTGGTGCTGTTCAGGATAGAAATCTGGATAAGGAGCTTCTGGGAAAGTCGTTCCGCCTCTGCAGTCCAGTTCCCTTGAAGATACTCCGACAACTCCCTGCTATAATTAAAGTTTTCAGACATATCAGCAGTTAGTGGGGTAATACACAAATTCTTAAAATGGGAAACGCAGAAAAATTGAATCAACTGAAATAGTTCTTCCATGTTTTCCTGAAGTAAATCAATCCTTTGATTTACCAATAAAATGCCAGATGACAAATGGGCATTAACCTCTTCTTGAACCATCAAAGCAGTGGATGCTCGATCCACAATATTATTAATTGTTTCTGCTGCTTGTACTTGATTTGCCATGGCTACAGCCACGGTAACCACAGCAGTTGCTGAGACAGTAATGGCAGAAATGATAGCAGCAGTAACACCAAAATCTCTTTTATGTCTAAACAAATTAGCTATTGGGAAACTATTGGGATCCACTTCCACTGGGACAGGAACAAAGCTGGGCAGCTTTACCACCACAGCAAGTTTCCTGGTGCCATTCCAACATTCAAGCAGGTTACATTGGTGGTATTGCAAAATAGGCCGGCACTAACACCCGGCTCATCAGAAACTAGAAAGAAAAATGGTGGACGGACACATACAGGTCTAGATTTTAAAGTACTATTGGACAATTGATTGTTAAATGCAAATATTGGTGAGATTGGCCCCAGTCATATTGTAGCCTGGGTTTCTCTGGGATGAAACGTTCCACAATTCAAAAACTTCTCCCTTCAAGCGTGCAAAGGGAGTTAGTGAGGTGAAAGTGTCTTGCTGATTAACTAAAAGCCATTGATACCATGGCCATCCATTCCTAGGACCTGTAGCATTCTTCTTTATATTAAGCATTTCTCCCCTTAGGCGGGGAGAAAATTCAAAGCCAGGAATAATCTGTTTGGCTTCTATAGCATCACTTTGGCAGGGGGAGTAAACAGGTGGGAACTCTCGATCCGGCAGGCATCGTGGCAAGACTCTATGTTGAGTACTATTGCCTGTTGTTATGTTTGGCTGCCAGGGAACAGAACAATTATGAAGCATAATTAAAGTAGTAATATTTAGGGAAGAATGCTCAATAATGGAAGTATTTCCGTTGCCAGCCCCCTGGCCCAAAACCACCTGAGACAAGACTGCCTGTAATATACCCATGCCCACTTTGCTAGAGGAGACAGGGTCCAGCCAGTTGGCTAAAATCCCAGGCTTCAACCAAATGCAAGGCACATCAGGTTTTTTTATCCGATACTGAAAAGCAGAGGGTCTGGCTCAGAGTAATATTAGTGGCATTATATAATTTAGGTTGCTCACCCATAGGGGTTGTGCAAGGTACCTCATTTGAGCAAAAGGTCGAAAAGAAGGTAGGCAAAACAGCTGAATTACTATGTACTGGCATAGGGACTGGCCAAGTGCGGGCAACAGCCCATAATTTTAACATATTACCCATTTGCAGATTCATCAGGAGTATCAATAGATGTAGGTGTTTCTTCATTATCCTTTTTCTCTGCCGTGTCTTCCAAGAGAGGGGGCAATCTTCATATTAGTCTCTCAGGTATCCAAATTGGTTCTTTGTCCCTAGGAAAAACACAGACAGCTCCCCTTGACTGTGAAATGACCGGGTCTGGACCTAGCCATGACCCGGATAACACATCTTTCCATTTAACATATTGTGAATGTATAGGAATTATGGCAGCGTGTCTGTCAGCTGCCGAAAGGCCATTATTATCCAAAATTTAAAACTTTAAAGTAAAAAGGGCTAAGGATAGTCTTTCTTTAGGTGATCTACCATGTCCTATTCCCTCTTTTTGTTTTTGTAAAATTTCTTTGAGGGTTCTATGAGTTCATTCAATAATGCCCTGACCCTGGGGATTATAAGGGATTCCAGTCGTATGGTGCACCTTCACAGAAGTGCAAAATTTATCAAAAGATGAGGAGATATAGGCTGGGCCATTGTCCGTTTTAAGATGTGAAGGTTTGGGGGCTAGTGAGATGGCTCAGCGGGTAAGAGCACCCGACTGCTCTTCCAAAGGTGATAAGTTCAAATCCCAGCAACCACATGGTGGCTCACAACCATCCTTGATGAGATCTGGCGCCCTCTTCTGGAATGCCTGAAGACAGCTACAGTGTACTTACATATAATAAATAAAATAAATCTTTAAAAAAAAAAAAAAAAAAAAGATGTGAAGGTTTTCCCCAAGCTGCCCATGCTTCGAGGCAGTGGGACACAACCTTTTTACAGGTTTCTCCAGTTGCAGGGGAGGCGTGGACCCTGCCTGAACAGGTGTCTACCGACACATGAACATATTTAAGGGTACTAAAGGATGGAACATGCGTTACATCCATTTGCCATATATGTAAAGGTTTAAGACCATGAGGATTGACTCCTGTGTGAGGCGGGTGATGGAACTGTACACAATTGGAACATTAAAGGACAGTCTCACGAGCCAGTGCTCTAGAAATATGAAAATTTTTCTGTAAAGTGGAAGCAGGAACATGGTACAACTTGTGAAATTCTCGAGCTCGTTCTATTGGTGATGTAAAAAAGATAAAGGTGGCGCAAGTGCTAGCGTCCACCAGAGCATTGTTATGACTCATTGGGCCAGGTAAAGAAGTGTGAGCTCAAATGTGTTGGATAAAAAAATTTGCAGGTTCTGTTCCATATCAAGCTTTGTATTTTTGCCAGGGTATTTGCAACAGGGCTGGAAATTTTAATAGGCCCTGTTAATTCCAGCATTTTCACCGCATTTACCACATAAACTGAGTCTGATATTAAATTGAAAGGCGTGTGAAACCTTTTAAATACTTCCAGGACAATTAAACATTCCACCAATTGGGGTGTCCCTGGGATAAATTGTATCATAACAGGTTCATCACTGTTTACCATATAGGCACCTATGCCTGTCTTTGAGCCATCTGTATAAATGTCTAAACCATCAGGTATGGGTTTTAATTAGGTCACTTTGGGAAATATAATGGAGTGTTCTGTTATAAATTGTAACAAAGGATGTTTTGGATAATGATTATCTATAATACCTGAATAACTACAAAGAAATATTGTCCAATCATCTACCAGGGCTGCCAAAGTCCAAACCTGATGGGCTGTGTAGGGCACTATAATTTTTGAGGGGGGCAATCCAAAACTCTGTATGCAGCTTTTTATACCTAATATGGCTATTTGGGCAATCATGGCTGGATAATATTCTAATGTTTTGAAGGGTGAAATATGAGGATGAATCCACAATAGAGGACCGGTTTGCCAAATAATCACAGTAGGTTGTTTATAGGTTTTAAGAATACATAACATCAGTGGTTGGTCTGGAGAAAACTTTTGCAGGCAGGCCTTACTTAGATTTTTCTCTATCTTATTCAACACTTGACGCGCTTGCGGTGTGAGAGTGCGGGGGGTGGGGGGGACGACATCTGAGAATCCCCTTTCAGAATATTGTATAATGGTTGCAACTCTGCATTAGTCAAGGACAAATAGGAGCAAATCCAATTAATATCTCCTAACAATTTTTGAAAATCATTTAATGTTCGTAAATGATCTTTCCAAATTTCCAGTTTTTGTGGCATAACATGATTTGAATATATCCTTGCTCCTAAAAATTCTCCAATTTCCCCCATCTGTACCTTTTCAGGTGCAATATACAATTTTCTTTCTTTTAAGGCCTCAATCAATGCCAAATAAGTAGCCTGCAAGTTATCAATATCCTTACTCGTAAGCAAAATATCATACATATAATGTAAAATTTTGGTCTTAGGGTACTTCTGTCTCACTGGGCGAATGGCCTCCCCTACATATAGCTGACACATAGTAGGGCTGTTGGCCATACCCTGTGGCAGGACTACCCACTGGTATCTTTCATCAGGGTACTCATTATTTAGGGATGGGATGGTAAACGCAAAACGAGGACTATCTTGAGGGGCTAAGGGAATCGAGATAAAACAGTCCTTAATGTCAATTATGATAAGAGGCCAACCGCTAGGCAAGCTGGATAACAGTGGAAGGCCTCGTTGAATGGGTCCCATAATTTGCATTTGATTATTAATGGCTCTTAAATCATGCAACAAATGCCATCTTCCTGATTTTTTTCTTAATGACAAATATAGAAGTATTCCAAGGGGATTGTGAGGGAACAATATGACCTAGTTCTAACTGCCCCTTAACCAAATCTCTTGCTGCCTGAAGCTTTTCAGAGGACAGAGGCCACTGAAAAACCCAAATTGGGTCCTCTGTATTCCAAGTAATGGGTAATCCTCCCTCAATGGCCCCTACAAAAAAACCCAGCCCTTGTCTGTTATATTTTGGCTTGTCCTTTATAGGTTCAGGGTGGCCTTGAAGCGACAGTCCCAAACCTTTTCCAGGCTGGTATCAAATGCGTGTCATCATTTGCTGTGCTTGAGCTGAGTATTGATTTGTAAGGATAAACCCCATGGACGTTAAAACATCTCTTCCCCATAAATTCATAGGAATATTGACTATATATGGAGCAAATTTCCCTGATTTTCCTTCTGCATCCCTCCAGGTAAGTTCTTTGGCACTAATCAAAGGTGTTGACTCAAAACCCAATTCTCGCAAACTCTGTGAGGCTTGCTGAGAGGGCCATTTTACTGGCCAGTCATGATTGGATATAATACTTTTATCTGCTCCGGTATCCAATAGTCCTAAAAAGGACTTCCCTTCAATCTCTAGAGTAAGCATAGGCCGGTTCCCCAATCTAAGGAGAGGTAGGTGAACTGAGAACCAGTGGAACCAAATCCCTTCTCCCCCCTAACAACATCATTAGCTGGGAAATGCCTATGAAGACTGGGTAGTAGTAGTAACAACTGAGCTATCCTGTCTCCCGGGGAAATGGCAGAAATCCCCTGAGGGGAAGTTGCAAGTATCTTAATCTTGCCTGTATAATCCGGTTCAATGACCCCTGGAGTAATTATTAGTCCTCGCAACGCAGAGGATGATCTTCCTAGAACTAGCCCAACTGTATCCTCAGGTAGCAGGCCCTTGAAGTCTGTTTCTATAGGTTGGACCCCCATTTAAGGTGTTAATATGAGTCTGGTGGTGGAGTATAGGTCCAGTCCTGCAGAGCCTGAAGTGGCTCTCTGCGATACTGTGGAGGCCTCAGGGACGGGGTTTGTAGTACCCCATACATTTGCAGGCCCTGGGGACAGGAGCCCCGCTGTCTGTTTTTTGGACGGGCTCCTGATGACAATAGTTTCCCATTGATATCTTTGACTGATCTACACTCGCTCGCCCAATGATTACCTTTCTTACATTTTGGGCAAAGGTCAGGCTGACTTACTCTTAATTTTGACGTTTGGATCCCTTTGGTTGAGCAATTTCTCCTAAAGTGTCCCTTTTGTCCACATTTGTAACAGCCATCTCCCTGCCCTTTGCCTGCCGCCATTACAGCTGCTGCAAGGCCGGCATTTGTTAATGGTCCTCCGATTTCTCTACATATTTTCATCCAATATTCCAATCCTTTATGTCTAGGTGGCCCTATCGCGTTTCTGCATTCTTTAGTACATTGCTCATAGACAAGTTGCTTTATGAGTGGCATTGCTGTATCAGGATCCCTGAAAACTTTTGTGGCAGCTTCCACTAACCTTGCCACAAAACCTGAGAATGGCTCTGTGGGTCCCTGTATAATTTTAGTAAGGTTTCCTGATACCTCTCCTTTATTAGGCATTGCTTTCCATGCTTTGGTGGCTACCCCATTAACCTGTGTGTAAACTACTTCTGGATAATTAGTCTGCTCATTTGCAAAGCGACCTAGGCCAAGTAACATATCGATGTCCCAGTGCTGTTCAGGATCACGTCTGGTGGCCAAGTTTGCGGCCGCCTGCTGATTTGCAAATTCATAGCTAAAAGTTTTCTACTCTAAATATTGTCCTGGTGATAAGCAGGCTCACGCCAGGTTATTCCAGTCAGATGGGGTGAGGCAATATGCTGTCAATGTCTCTACCTGTGCGATAGTAAAGGCTGCAGCTACTCCATAATCACGGACTGATTCTGCTATTGATTTAATGGTTTTGAAATCAATGGGTTGATAATAACGTTCCCCTTGATCATTGGCATAGACTGGGAAGGATAGGCTAATCTCTCGCCATACCTGTGGATTAAATGATCTTCCAGAGTGTTTCCCCCCCACTAGACTCCACTCCCTCATAATTTGGATTATAAGGAGGAGCAGATGGTACTTGAGCCACAGGCAAATGTACAGAAGCTCTCTTACTGAGGTCTGTCTTCCTCTGTCCTTTTGTCACTTTATTTTTAAGCTGAAACCCTTTATCATCTGGGTGGTATTGCTCCTTTTCATGTTTAGCAGCCTCCTCACCAATATCCACCTCTTCTCCCAAAGAGGAGTTGGAATCAGAAAGCTACAATTCCTTGAGAGAGGGGTAAATCCCCTTTTCTTGTTCCCCCTTTAATTTTTGAGTAGGTTCTAGCCTCCCTCTCACTGTTTTGTCTTTACCACTTTGCTTTTGTTCTTTCTTCATTTCTCCTTCAGACATGCTCTCCTGATGTTCTGTGAGAGCCTTTTGTCCCACCCTCACTGCTTCACTATATTTGGCGTCCTCAAGACAAGCTTTAACCATTTTCCAAATAGACCTAATCCCTGGTTTTAAGCTTCCTTCCTCTGCTTGGTGTCTAATATCCCTGCCAAGCTTCTCCCAAGATGGTAATGTAAATGAACCAGAAACAACAAACCAAGGGGCTATTCTGTCTATCTCAGCCAAGAGCCTTCTTAAGACTGTCCTATCAACTTTAAGCTTTCATTTTTCTAACAATTCTTGGAAGGCCATTAAGAGCTGTGCCAATGGTGAGTTTCCCATGCTGCTTAACACACAGGCTGCCTACACTCGGAATCACGCTGTTCCGCTGTATCTATGTCACAGGGAATGCACTCGTGTCCCGGATGATGACAATTAAGGCACAGACAGCAGCCGAGGACTAGAAAGAACTCTACCAAAACGGCCACACCAATCCAAAGTGGATCAATAGTGTAAGAAAGCATAACCTCCCCAAAATATTCCGGGAAGCTTACCGGTACCGCCGCTCCATAGCTGATGAGTTCTGATCCCGTGAGGAGAGTCCTCAGTTCCCGGGTTTCGGCAACACTTGTGACGCGCCTCACTCGACCAGCAAGAAAGACATGCCACTACTGGGATCTTCTCAAACAGCCTTTACTCAGGAGCGCCTTGATTGTAGATGCCCAGGACCCTGAGCAGCGGGAGAGCTGCTGCTTATATACCCTCCCAGGGAAGGGGAGGGTATTGTAGTGATTGCGGATTGGTACAACAAGCTGCACCTCATTAGCATATGGCCCGTTCGGGAGGGGCTATCACTTGAGGAGAGCGACGCATGCGCACTAGGCTTTTTTTACCTGACAGCCGGCCAGACCTCCGCGCCATCTTGTAATGGTGGGGAGCCGCGGCTTCCTACATATTCTGGTGGTGATGTTGCATCTATGACTCCTGATCTCTTTCCTAGGTTTTCTAACTCCTGGGTTGTCTCCCTTTGTGATTTCTTCATTGTTTCTATTTCCATTTTTAGATCTTGGATGGTTTTGTTCTTTTCCTTTACCTGTTTGATTGTGTTTTCTTGTAATTCTTTAAGGGATTTTTGTGTTTCCTTTTTAAGAGCTTCTAGCTGTTTACCTGTTTTCTCCTGTATTTCTTTAAGGAAGTTATTTATCCTTCTAAAAGTCCTCCATCATCTTCATGAGAAGTGACTTTAGATCCAAATCTTGCTTTTCCAGTGTGATGGTGTATCCAGGACTTGGTATGGTGGGAGAATAGGGTTCTGATGATGCCAAGTAGCCTTGGTTTCTGTTTCTTCTGTTCTTATGCTTGAGTCCATTTATTGTCTCTAGTGCTCCCTGCCCTTGCTATATCTGACTAGAGCCTTTCCTTCCTGTAATCCTGGTTGAGTCAGAACTCCTCAGAGTCCAGCTGTCTCTGTGATCCTGTGATTCCAGGATCCGGTGATCCTGAGATTCTGGGTGTGTCAGAGTTCCTGGGAGTCAAGCTTCCTCTGAGACCCTGAGATCCTGGTGTGTCCAAGCTCCTGGGATCCTGGGATCCCATCATCCTAAGATCCTGGTCGTGCTAGAGCGCCTGGGAGTAGAGCCTCTTCTGGGGGCTGTGGAACTGGCCACTGAGTTCACACCCAAGGTAGACTGGCACAAGGTAGATCAAGCCACTGTTCAGGTGGGGTTTCTGTTTCCCTAGATCTTGCTGTTCCCAGTTACACCTGGTGGTGTTGGAATATATGTTGTGTTCTCCTCACCCCTGATTCTAAGATCCTGGGCATGCTAGAGCACCTGGGAGTGAAGCCTCCTCTGGGGCCATAATTTTTTTTTATGTACAGTCATTAGAGAACGTGTAACTTTCTAGACTTTCCTTGGGTACTCTTCACATGTAAAACTGGAGGGGGAAAAAAATTGAGAGTATGTAATTAAAAGGCTAGCAAAGGTGACAATGAAATGGTTTGTTGTTTAAGAGTATTGCCTGTTCTTCCAAAGGACCCAGGTTCCATTCACAGTGCCCACAAAGAGGCTCACTACCCTCTGTAACTCCAGTTCCAAGAAATCTAACACCTTCTGGCCTCTATGAGCACCAAGCATACATAGCAGACAAACATTTGGACAAATCACCAGTACATATAAAATAAAACTAAATGTTTTAAGTATGTAATTGGATAGCTAAGAAAGTGGCTCAGTTGCCTAGAATGCAAGAAACCTTGGGTTCAATCCTCAAAACCACATAAACTAACAAAGATGATATTTGTCTATAAGCCCCCATCAGTGATGAAAATCAGAGAGTCATAAGTTCAAGGTCATTCTCTAATACATAGTGGTTTTGAGGCTAGTCTCTGCTGGGTGACAAAAATAAATAAATAAAGGTTGATCATGACTTTAATCCCAGCACTCCAGAGACAGAGGTAGAAGCAGGCAGATCTCTGTGAGATCTAGGCCAGCTTGGCCTACACAATGAGGCCCTACCTCAAAAAAAAAAAGTGTTCATCATTGAATGGTTCAATCTACAAATGTGCTGCATAGACTCATGTAGGCTCACACATATTGCATGTAAAATAAATAAATATTTACACATTAACCATACAGCAGCAATGGCATCTAGTGAGAGTGAGTTAGATGATATCCCAGAATAAGAACTCAGATGATGATTATAAGGGAGCAGAGCCCAGATTAAGGGGGGAAGAGAGGACCAAGGAGCAAGAGGGAGAAGGAAAGGGGGGAAAATAAGTTTGTTCAAAGACACAAACAACTGAACAAAATACAGAAGGCAGTGGACAATATGAAAGAGAAACTTCACAAAGAGAAAAACCAGTCTGAATGTGGAAATAAAAAACTGAATAGCCTCATGGATAGAATAGATCAACAAGAGAACTGAATAGCTGAGCTTGAAGACACAGTGGAGGAACTGAACCATCCAACAAGGACATAGATAATAATGAGAAGTTACCAGTGAGAATCACACATAGGCACAACACTGAAAAGACCACATTTAGGGATGATAGGCATTTGTCTAACAGACTTTTCTAGATGTCAGAAGCCACATGCATGAAGTCTCATCACTCGTGACCTGAACAAGGACACCAGTAAACATACTAATGGGAGGAAAGGCAACAGAGGTTTTAAGCAAGTCTGGTCCACATGGCAAGTCAGAGCTACAGAGTGAGAATCTGTCTTATTTTTGTTTTTTTGGTTGGTTGGTTAGTTGGTTGGTTTGCTTGGTTATTTGGTTTTGGATTTGGTTTTGATTTGGTTTGTTTTTTAATGTATGCAGTGTTCTGCCTGCATGTATGTCTGCAGGCCAGAAGAGGACACCAGATCACATTATAGGTGGTTATGAGCCTCCATGTGGTTACTGGGAATTGAACTCGGGACCTCTGGAAGAGCAGCCAGTGCTCTGTCTAAGCCATCTCTCCATCTCCTTGGTTTTGGTTTTTTGTTTGGAGTTCTTGTTTGTTGCTTTTGTTTAGTTTTCAGTTTGGGGGTTTTTGATGTTGTTTGTTTGTTTGTTTGTTTGTTGTTGCTGTTTCAAGACAGGGTCTCTCTGTGTAGCCCAGGCTTTGAACCCAAACTCAGAGATCATCCACCTGCCTCTGCCTTTCAAGTGCTGGGATTAAAAGTGCCATAACCTCCCAGACAGTTTTATTTTTATTTTTTTTATTTTATTTTATTTTTACATACATTTTCAAATTTTAAATAAAAAGAAGAGGTTAAACTGTTGCCTTTCATGAGTAGACAATGCTGTTGTGCAGCAAAACTTTTCCTAGGGAGAAGCAACAAACATGCCAACAGGGATTGTACAACACACCAAAGTACAGATACCACCAAAGTCCAACTTTGTAAACCAATGAGCTTTACTTGGCTTACTTACAGGATCAGAAATAACTGAAAAGCAGCTGTATCACCAAAGCCCACACCAACATGAGTGACAGTTCACCGGAACTGGGAACCTAGAGCTCACTGCACAGCCTTCAGGCAGCTCAGCAGGTCTATAACAGGGAACACACCACTGTTGTCTTGCTGTCACAGGGCCGCTGTCACAGTGCCTTCTACATGCTCATGCTTATACACATGCCTTAGTGCTTCTCTCAGCCTCAGCCAGAGCCCTGCTCCTCTACAGCAGTCAGCAGTCCACACAGAGACTCCAATGTGTTCAAAGTACTGAGAATAAGTAGCTGTGGTTGCTCAGCCCTAAAGGAGACCTCTAGATCAACCTCCTACCAGCAAGGCTCAGGAAACATCATGGAAGGCAGCCAAAGGGGGAGTGAGATGTGGGGGTGGGTAGGGTTGTTGTGAAAATCAGGGGCAAGGTGTGGAGAATGCCATGGTGAACCCACTGCAACTGTGCTCACCTGCATCTAATCAAGCCAACTGATCAGTCAGCATTTCAGCAAGCAGTATCAACTGTACCCCAGGAGAGAATGAAAAGGAAAAAACATGAACTGGGAGAGAGACACGATGTGGTGCCTGGAGGATGTGGGAAATAGGAGTTGGAAGAAGATACAAACAAGATACATTGAAAGTCTGGAAAGCAGTCCACCCTGGTAACACTGTAACTTCCTTTCTTTAAGTGACTCCAGAGTATCAGGAGCCCAAAGACAAGTGGAGAATATTAGCTTCTAAATCAATGAAATGTTACTTGTGCCTCTTGTAGATAACCTCTGCCTTTTGTAATCAAGATTTCTAGGTTATCAAAGTATGAAGTCATAGAAAAAGAAAGCAATTTTTTTGATACAGAGTTATTAATGGTGATTGTAAGTGGACCATTTCTATTTCCACCACTTGAATCCTGATCACTGAAGAAAAGTACCATACAATGGATACCAATTCAGAATATAGACAGCCCTTGGTACCACTTCAGTCTATCTCTACCTGGTGGCTGCTCTGCATTTTTAAAGATGTATTTTTAAAATATAATGTGGGGGGGGGTTGTTTTGCTTTGTCTTGTTTTTTTTTTTTAGGGGGGTGGCTTTTTGAGACAGGGTTTCTCTGTGTATCCTTGACTATCCTAGAACTTGTTCTGTAAACCAGGCTGTCCTCGAACTCACAAAGTTCCACCTGCCTCTACCTCCCATGCGCTGGGATTAAAGGAGTGCACCACTACCACCAGGGTTTCATTCTTGGTTTGGTCCTGTCTTTCCTCTCCACGTTCTTGTCTCTTCATTTTGTAATAGGAATATGTACTATGTGACACTGAAACATGTTGTTTGTTTTGCTATTACAGGGGCTGGAGAGTTGACAATTAAGAGTCCTTGTTGCACCAGAGGAGGGGCTGTCTCTGAGCCTGTTGCCTGTCTGCCTGCTTGCTGATCCCATGACCCAAATGGACAGCCTTGTCTGGCCTCAGTGGGAGAAGATGTGCCTAGTCCAGCAGCAACTTCATATTGGGGTTGAGGGTACTGGGGGATTGACATCCAGGGCAGGTCTTTACCCTCTCAAAAGAGAAAGGGAAGGGGTAATGGGGGGAGGATTTGTGTGAGGCGGTACTAGGAGGAGAGGAAGGGCTGATATTAGGTCGTAAAGGGGATAAATAAATTTAATTTAAAAAAAAAAGAGTTCCTGTTGCTCTTGAGGACCTGGATTTGATTCCCAGCACCTACACGAAGGTTCATGACCATCTGTATCTTCAATTCCAGGGGATCTAACAGGCATGCATGTAGTGTACACACATGCCCACAGGCAAAACATTCATACACATAAAGTAAAAAAAAATTAAAAAATAAAAAGATTGCTTTGAATCTCAGAAAAGACTGCATTTGGCACACGCCTTTAATCCCAGCACTCGGGAGGCAGAGGCAGGTGGATTTCTGAGTTAGAGGCCAGCCTGGTCTACAGAATGAGTTCCAGGACAGCCAGGGCTATTCAGAGAAACCCTGTCTCGAAAAACCAAAAAAAAAAAAAAAAAAGTCACGTTACTAAGTGTAGCGTGTAATTATTAAAAAAACAATCCACCCTAATGCCGGTTATGCTTTATCATCACTACCTCCCCTCCCCCATTGGGGGCGGTAAGCCTCGATCTTCCCAATTTCCCAAAGTTTGAGGTTCACTTGCCACTGAACCACTCACATTCACAGTCATTCCTCCCCTGCAGCCAAGACTGGCTCTAATCCCTGAGCCCCATAGAAAGAAAACCCCAAAGGTTGTGATTTATCAGTCAGATTTATAACAGTAAATTCCCAACCCACAAAACGCCCACTCAAAGAACTCAAACCTCAATTGATATTGATACAAGCTGCCCACCTAGATTGGACAGGCCACCTGGATCCAGTTTGTTTTGCTCTCCTATTGGTTCCATCTTGTCTCCTCATCTCTGTCTCTCTCTGTCTCTCTGTACTCATATCTAAAACTCTCAGCCTGCCTTCTTTTTCCACTGCCCAATCACAGGCTCTAGCATTATCTTTCACCTGCCTTCACCTGCTTACAGATGGCAATCTACAACTAAGAGCAAGGCTTGGGGTGTCTAAGCCAAGTCCTAATTCTTACCCTCTTTTACATCCCCACTGTGGCAAACAGTGACCAGCTACTTCAGGCTTCCCCAATAACTTTGATGAATCATCATGGCCTACCTTCCCAGTGCTTTCACACATTATTAAAGTCAATACAGCTAAGGGCTTCTCAGTTATGTGCACACTTTAAAATGATTTTAAGCCGGGCATGGTGGCACACGCCTTTAATCCCAGCACTTGGGAGGCAGAGGCAGGCAGATCTCTGAGTTCGAGGCCAGCCTGGTCTACAGAGTGAGTTCCAGGACAGCCAAGGCTACATAGAGAAACCCTGTCTCGAAAAAACCAAATAATAATAATAATAATAATAATAATAATAATAATAATAATAATTTTAAGACAGGAGCTTTTGGTAATAGCCACATTCTCACTGTTTCAGGGATCTAATCTCTCTCCCTTTCTTTATGAAGTCCATATTTTTAACATGCCTTAATAATTTTGTTTCCCTTTTGGCATGCATATTGTCTGGTTTTGTGGTCAACCTGACACAAAATAGAGTCATCAGAGAGGAAGGAGCCTTAGTTGAGGAAATGCCTCCATGAGGTCCAGCTGTAAGGCATTTTCTCAATTAGTGATCAATGGGGGAGGGCCCAGCCCATTGTGGGTGGTGCCATCCCTGGGCTGGTGGTCCTGAATTCTATTAAAAAAAAAAAAAAGCAGGCTGAGCAGGCCATGGAAGGCAAGCCAGTAAGCAGCCCCTCTCCATGGCCTCTGCATCAGCTCCTGCCTCCAGGTTCCTGCCCAGTTTGAGTTCCTGTCCTAACTTTCTTTGGTGATGAATAGCAATGTGGAAATGTAAGCCAAATTAAACCCTTTCCTCCCAAACTTGCTTTTTGATCATGTGTTTTGCCACAGCAATAGAAACCCTGACTAAGACAACATGTGCTATTTATTTCAATTTTTAACATCTGATATGTTTTATTTATTTAGTAGTTTTCTCAAGACAGGATCTCAGCTAGCCCCTACTGGTTTCAAACATGCTGTGTAGCAATAGCTGATCTTGAACTATGATCCTTTTGCTTCTGCCTCCTGTGTTCTGGGATTAGGTAACACCCATCATGGCATGTGTTTTTGGTTTTACATTGAAATGTGCATCTTGAGAGGTTAGAGATGAGCAATCAATTAGATATATAAGATGTATCGGTTAGATATAGATACAGATGTGTGGGGGTTTGAATGAGAATGACTCCCACAGGCTCATACTGAGTACTTGCTCCCCAGGTGCTGGCACTGTTCTGGAAGGACTGGGAGGTGTGGACTTCGAGTGCACTCTTTGCCTCTTGCCTGTCTTTCAAGATGTGAGCTCTAGCTGCTCCCCAGACACCTGCTGCTGCTGCTCCACCATCTGCCACTCTAACCCTCTGAAATCATAAGCCCCAAATAAACACTTTTCTTCTATAAGTTGCCTTGGTCCCACTGTCTTCCCAGCAACAGAAAAGTAACTAAAATAGATGTTGACTCATGAAAGCAGCCAAGTCAGCACTACCCTTCAGGAGTTAGCTCTGTTAGAAAGGGCCTGAAGCCCCAAGGTCTGGCCTTGACATGGAAGAGCACGGGAGAGAAACAATACAATACATGTGAGAGACATCAGGAATGGGAGCCTTACAGGAAAGAAGAGGCTTCTTTTAAATCCAGAAAGGAGACGGGAGTACTGGCACACCTTTAATCTAAGCACCCTGAAGTCAGAGGCAGAAGGGTATCTGTGAGTTCTAGGCTATCCAGGGCTAAAGTTAGATCCTTAGTTTTCCTTCTATTGCTGTGCTAAAACAACAGGACCAAAAGCAGCTTGGGGAGGAAAGCGTTTATTTCAGCTTACACCTACAATCCATCACAGAGGGAAGATAGGGAAGAGGTTCAAGGCAGGAACCTGGAGGCAGGACCTGAAGCATAGGCAATGGAGAGATGGCCGCTTTTTTCTAGGACACAGGACCAGGGGTACCACCATCTCAATTAGCTGGGCACATCAGCCATTTATCCAGAAAATGCCCTGAGGTCTTCTTCACAGATTACACTAGGTTGTGTCAAGTGGACAAAATGTAACCAAGACAGACCCTACTTGGAAAAAGAGAAAAAGGGAAGAAAAAAAAGGAAGAAAAAAAAGGAAAGGGGTAGTTTAAAGCCAAGATTAAGAGAGTTTCCCCCTCAATAAGAGGGGTTACAAACATTCCTCCAATAAAGAAATATTTAATTTGTGTATATTAAAGAAATACTGGCTATGGGTGTCAGTCATTTCAATACTACAAAGTGGAAACAAAAGGGCTCTTTGGAGAGTCTGTTGTATTGGATGGGGTTTTGCTGGGGCAAACACGTGAAGGAGTGTTTTCCTGAAGTGGACACAGGTGAAAGGATGTTCTGCTAAAGCAAGCACATGAAAGGACAAGTGATGAAGGATTCTTTGCTCACCACACACATGTCTTGGTCCACCTTACATTGTGTAGTTGAGCTGCATTTGTCAGAACTCCGTAGAAATAAATGCACCAAAAAACTCCTGGTACTCTGCTGCAGCTTCTTGCCACTTCTGCCGATTTGGGCTGATTGGCAGAGTGATGTTAGCTGAGACAGACACACATGCTGAAGCATGACATGTGCTTAGGCAAGACACAGAGAGAACTCATGATGTTTGGAGAGGGTATAAAAGGGACTCAGCACACAGTGATGGAGGCTGATGATCCGAACGAATATCTCGATCGACACGTAGTTCAGAACCAGAGAGTAGAAGAAGCTCCTAGAAGTGAAGCGACTCTTTTCGTGTCGGTTCTTGAGAAGGACCGTAAGGACGACCAACCAGGGAGGACGACGGCTCCGACTCCGGACCGACAGAGACGATTAATCACGGTGGCGGCGACTAAGTACAAACGATAGGGTTCTCTATCAAACTGGACTGTTGGTATATCTGTGAAGTGTTTACAAGTGTTTACAAGAGAATCGAGCTGCTGTTGATGAGCTGTGAACTGAACTGCAGATTTCCAGACAAAGCAGACGGGAGGTGCTCCAAAGAACCTTTCTAATCAGGTCCACTTCCCCTGTATCCTTTCTTTTCCACTACCTCTGGAGGGTGGTGGGCTAGAAGGAATGCTAAAGCATCTAAGAACCATCATTAAAAGCCGGGCGTGGTGGCGCACGCCTTTAATTCCAGCACTTGGGAGGCAGAGGCAGGCGGATTTCTGAGTTCGAGGCCAGCCTGGTCTACAAAGTGAGCTCTAGGACAGCCAGGGCTATACAGAGAAACACTGTCTCGAAAAATTAAAAAAAAAAAATAGGTTTTGAAAAAAATTAAAGTTAAATGCCGTGCGCCCACACGTCTCTGACCAGCAGAGACGGTTGGAATAAACAACACGGGACGCCAAGGTGGTTTCAAGCAGCTTGCCTTCACAGCTTCTGCTTTATTCTGCTTCTCTCTCTCTCTCTCTCTCTCTCTCTCTCAGGTTTCACACAGCAGCTGTTCACTCACTCTGCTCTCTCCTACGCTGGCTGGCTAACGCTGGTGCTGCTCTCCTCATCTGCTGCTCTCTGGCCTAATGCTGCTGGCACTCTCCTACGCTGGCACTCTCTAACACTGGTCTGGTCTCCTCATCTGGTCTCTCTCTGATACAGTGGTCTCTGGTCTCTGGCCCACCTCATCTGGGGCTTCCCTCAATTTATACTTCCATTCTCATGCCACCTCACACCACCCAATCATAGACACACACATCCAAGGCAGCATGTAGGATTGGCTGATAGAACGGTATCGCGAGATGTTGAGCTAATCTCTCCAACGAGTTGCGCGAGCTGCTTTTACTGCGCATGACTGAGACTGGGATAAACAAGCAAGGTCACGGGGCTTGGCATAAATCCAGGCACAATCTTTGGCCCATGCGGCAGCGCCTGCTCCCCACAGTTAAACACCACATGATGTAGTCTGAGCTAGCATATATGCTGATGTGTGACAGTGGTCCTCACCCTTCCTAATGCCATGACCTTTAATACAGTTCATCATGATGTGGTGATCCCCCCAACCATAAAATTATTTTCTTGGCTATAGTATAACCTATAATTTTGCTACTACTGTGAATCATAATGTAAATATTTGTGTTTTCTGATGATCTGTAGGGGTCGAGACACACAGGTCAAGAACCACTGAATTAGACTGTCGCCGTTCGTTTCAGCATAAAGTGCATTTAGAGTTCACCAGTTACAGATAAGCAGTAGGTGCTGGGCATGTCTCTTCCCAGCGCTGGCTGGTACCTGCCCATAATGAGAGTTGGAGTTACCCAGGGTGTACTAATGTAACTTAAATCATGATAAGAAAAGAGGAAGCCTCAAATCCCGAGTTATTCCTTAGATAAGGCTTTGTGCCCTAAGCCATGGAGATGGGAAATTTGAGAAGATGGCAGAACTGGCCTGTGAAAAACAGAGAAAGAAATTTCTCCCCCAGGGGGACTTTAAATATATATATATATCTTGTGCCAAAATTCACAGCCATTTTTGCCTTTTCTCTAAGGTTCCGTGTCTCTCTGAAGAATTGAATATTTAAAGTTCCTTCATTTTTCTCTGGTCGCTTGGAATTTGTTATTATCTTATTTCCAGCTGTGAAGTTGAGCACAGAGGACCAGATACTGGACTGAATTATAAGTTAAGAGTTGTAAAATCACAGTACAGATGGCGTCTTAATAACTCTACCCCAGAAAGAGCTGATGAGGAGCCTGTGTGTTCTGGCCTCTAACAATGACCAGAGTTTGTGCCCAGATTTTTACAATGTAGACCAGGCTGGCCTATAACTCACAGAGATCTGTCTTTCTCTGCCAGCAGAATGAGTGCTGGGATTAAGGGGACTTGTACCACCAAACCCCACTTGACAAACTACTATCAAAATCTTTGGCTTGCCTGAGTAAAAATCCAGGTCCACGGAGTACATTAGACCCAAGGTCCTATACCAATTCTAGGTCTGAGGCAAGAAATCACTACACTGGACATTGAGTTGATAAATGCACTGTTGCCGGGCGTGGTGGCGCATGCCTTTAATCCTAGCACTTGGGAGGCAGAGGCAGGCGGAGGCCAGCCTGGTCTACAGAGTGAGTTCCAGGACAGCCAGGGCTACACAGAGGAACCCTGTCTCGAAAAAAAACAAAAAAAAACAAAAAACAAAACAAAAAAAAAAAAAAAAAAAAAAAAAAAAAAAAAAAAAAAAAAAAAAAAAAAAAAAAAAAAAAAAAAAAAAAAAAAAAAAAGTGATAAATGCACTGTGGACACCAATGACTCAAGACCAATAGGAACTACGCTTTGAGATCACCAAAGACTAAAGTACCCAGCAAGAAGCAGGCAAGTCTGGCTTTTATGAAAATCTCTCTCGAACTGAGCGAGGTCCGGCCCTAGCCAATCAGGGCCTCCAGAAAAGCCATCCAATCAGGAGCGCCAAGGAGCGGTGGGAGGCGGGCTCCATCGCAATCCCGCTGTGCATTCCGCTAGGAAGCGGAGAAGGCGTAGCGGGTTCGTCCTCCTCTTCGCTGTGGCCACTGCGGGCCCGTAGCTGAGGGGAGCGCGGGCGAGCTCGAAGCCGCGCCATGGTGAGCGCAGGGCCGAAGTCCCCAGACGGGGAAGAAAGGCCGGCTGAGCCGCGGGAGCCGGGGTGGTGGGTCCTCCCTGGGCCTGGGGGAGGGGTGGGTCGAGCGTCTCGGAAAGTTCGGCTTGGTGCGAAGATTAGAGTTTAAAAGGCGAAGCGGCGAACTCCGGGCAGGTAACCAGAAGGATTGCGGCTGGCCAGAGGGAGCCAGGCTGGCCCTGGGAGACGAGGGCAACACGCTGCGGAGCCCAGAGCACCAGCGTGGGCGGGGTCGCCCGGTGCAGGAGCTGGTCTGCCCACAGCTCCTTCGATCGCGCAGGTTTCTCCGAGTGCGGGCTGTGACAGCTTACAGCTAATGTCGCACTCGCTTGTAACCCGAAGCCCGCAGCTGTCGGAGGAGAGGGGCTAGCCTGGGCTGCCCCAGGACAAGGGAGGAGAAACGTGGAGGGGGACTCGCGAGTATACGAAGTGGAGGACTGCGCGGTGCGCTGCAGCCCACTTTCTCTCCCTCTCCCTCTCCCTCTCTCCCTCTCTCCCTCTCTCCCTCTCTCCCTCTCTCCCTCCCCTACTTAAATCAGCCTTATTCATTGGTGTGTGTGTGTGTGTGTGTGTGTGTCCCCAGTGTATGTGTAGAGTGAGGCAGGTGTAAGGTCACAGGACAACTTTATGGAATGAGTGTTCTCCTTCCGCGGTTAACGGATAGAACTCAGGTTGTCACAGAGCCTAGTATAGTTTATTTTTTCTTAAAAAAAAATTTACTCCTTCTCACCTCACTCCCACCCACAGTCTGGGAGTTAGATGCAACAGCTTTGCATAGCATGCTGGGTAAGTGCTCTATTACTCCTTAGGCCTATCTGCAGCCTCATCCTACCTTGATGATAATTGCTTTTAAGTCAGTTTTGAAATTGTGAATCATGAATCTCTGCTTTGCTCTTTCCCAGGGCTGTTCCCGTATTCTAACTTCCTTGCAATTCCATGAATTTCCGCAACAGTTTTCAGTCTGACAAGGTTGGCTACTGGTGTTCCTTAGGTGGTGTGATCCTGAGTGTTTGAAGGTTCTTGCCATCAAGTGAACATGAAGAAGAGACTGGTTTTCCTTTTTTTAAAAACTTAGATTCTTGCTGAGCTGGTTGGGGGTCGCCTTTCATCTCAGCATTCTGGAGATAGAAGCAGGTGGATCTCTGTAAATTGTAGGTCAGCCAGGTCTATGTCTTGAGTTCAGGCAAGTCAGGATTAAATAGTGAGAACCTATCTCAAAAGAAAGAAAGAAAAAAACAAAATACTTAGGTTCTTGGTTCCTCTGAATCCCTCGGTGGGTGGCAGCGTTTGCTGCCAAGCCCAGAGACCTGGGGTTAATCCTTATCAGCCACTTGGTAGGAGAGAATCCAGAATCATAGGATTTCTTTGAACTCCTGTTCCTTCACCTCACGCATGCACCCTGGCAGTGCATAGCCACACGTGCACATAGAAAGGAATGGTTTTTAAAAAACAAACAAACAAAAAAACCTGATTTTTTTTTAAAACAAGCTTTGCAGTTTTAAAACTACAACTTTCTTTTTTGTAGTATTTTTTTTAGATATTTTCTTTATTTACATTTCATATATTATCCCTTTCCTAATTTCCCCTCTGAAAATCCCCTATCCCCTCCCCTCTCCCCCTGCTCCCCAACCCACTCCCATTCCTGGCCCAGGCATTCCCCTATACTGGGGCATAGAACCTTCGCAGGACCAAGGGTCTCTCCTCCCATTGATGAAAGACTAGGCCATCCTCTGCTACATATATAGCTAGAGCCATAAGTTCCACCATGTGTTTTCTTTGATTGGTGGTATAGTTCCAAGGAGCTCTGGGGGTACTGGTTAGTTCATACTGATTCCTCCTATGGGGCTTCAGACCCCTTCAGCTTCCTGGGTACTTTATCTGGCTCCTTCATTGGAGACCTTGTGATCCATCCAATGGGTGACTGTAAGCATCCACTTCTATATTTGCCAGGCACTGGCAGAGCCTCACAGGAGACAGCTGTATCAGGCTCCTGTCAGCAGGCTCTTGTTGGCATCTGCATAGTGTCTGGATTTCGTGGTTGTTTATGGGATGGATCCCCAAGTGGGGCAGTCTCTGGATGGTCATTCCTTCAGATTCTGCTCCAAACTTTGTCTCTGTAACTCCTTCCATGGGTATTTTGTTCCCCCTTCTAAGAAGGAACAAAGTATCCACACTTTGGTCTTCCTTCTTCTTGAGTTTCATGTGTTTTGCAAATTTGGCCTATCTTGGGTATTCTAAGTTTCTGGGCTAATGTCCACTTACCAGTGAGTGCATATCATGTGTGTTCTTTTGTGATTGGGTTACCTTACTCAGAATGATATCCTCCAGATCCATCCATTTGCATAAGAATTTCATAAATTCTTATTTATAATAAACAAGAATTCATAAATATTGTTTTAAATAGCTGAGTAGTACTCCATTGGGTAAATGTACCACATTTTCTGTATCCATTTCTCTGTTGAGGGACATCTGGGATCTTTCCAGCTTCTGGCTATTATGATTAAGGCTGTATGAACATAGTGGAGCATGTGTCCTTATTACAAGTTAGAACATCTTCTGGATATATGCCCAGGAGAGGTATTGCTGGACCTTCCGGTAGTACTATGTCCAATTTTCTGAGGAACTGCCAAACTGATTTCCAGAGTGGTTGTACCAGCTTGCAATCCCACCAGCAATAGAGGGGTGTTCCTCTTTCTCCACATCCTTGCCAGCATCTGCTGTCACTTGAGTTTTGCTCTTAGCCATTCTGACTGGTATGAGATGGAATCTCAGGGTAGTTTTGATTTGCATTTCCCTGATGACTAAGGATGTTGAACATTTTTTCAGGTACTTCTCAGCCATTCGGTATTCCTCAGGTGAGAATTCTTTGTTTAGCTCTGTACCCCATTTTTAATGGGGTTATTTGATTTTCTGGAGTCTAACTTCTTGAGTTCTTTGTCTATATTGGATATTAGTCTCCTATCAGATTTAGGATTGGTAAAGATCCTTTCCCAATCTGTTGGTGGCCTTTTTATCTTATTGACAGTGTCTTTTGCCTTACTGAAGCTTTGCAATTTTATGAGGTCACATTTGTCGATTCTCAATCTTATAGCACAAGCCATTGCTGTTCTGTTCAGGAGTTTCTCCCCTGTGCCCATATCTTCAAGGCTTTTCCCCACTTTCTCCTCTATAAGTTTCAGTGTCTCTGGTTTTATGTGGAGTTCCTTGATCCACTTAGACTTGAGCTTTGTACAAGGAGATAAGAATGGATCAATTTGTATTCTTCTACATGATAACTGCCAGTTGTGCCAGCACCATTTGTTAAAACTACAACTTTCTTATTTACTGTTGGATTTAGATTCATGCTTCTTGGGTGAAGTATTTGAAGCTCTTTCAAGTATTTTATCACATGTGTATAGAAGTGTTACTGAGTTTGTATGCTTTGCTCCTTGACATTGAGGGAATGTGCACTTCCTCATCTTGGTTGGTCCCACATTAGCCATAGTGCTATTATAACTGTCCTGGGCCCTATTTTCGTGTAATGTATCCTCAACTCTTTTTAAGCAAAATCACCATTTCAAAGTATTTTGGAGTCCAAGATTCATCATTTTGCATAGGGGGTAATGTTAAGAAGCTTCCCTCAAGTCAGGTGGATGCTATTAATCCCAGCGCTCTGGAAACAGAGGCAGGCAAATCTCTAAGTTCAAGGACAGCCTGGTCTACAAAGCTAGTTCTATGACAACCAGAATGACACAGAGAAACCTACCTCAAATGACCAAAATAAAGAGATTTTGAGGAGGCAAGAAGAAGGGAAGAAAGAATGAATGAACCATTCCCTTTGTGGAATCAAGTCAGATGTTTTTATTTATTTTCAAGATGCAAGCTAAACTTGAACTAGAAATTTCCCTCAGAAACCTGATATCTGAAGTTAAGAGTGTGTTCTACCACATCTGATGTATATAATAGCTTATAGTTCTGATTCTAGGAAATAGTGGTGTGTTTGGGTAGACTCAGTTGTTTATTTCAGACAGTCTCTCACTGTGTAGCTCTGGCTGGCCTGGAAGTAGCCATGTAGACCACGCTGGTCTCAGATTTGCAGAGATCTGCCTGCTTCTGCCTTCCTAGTGCAAGGGTTAAAGATGTTTGCCACCACGCCCAGCCTAGACTCCTTTCATCCATAACTTCTTCTGTTTGTCAGGTTCATCACCTCAGTGGTTGGTTTCTGTTTATGTGTCAAGCACGTAATTTTTTACTGTTTCATCATTATCAAGGAAGTAAATATTTCTATACCGATAGTTTTCGTCTACACACACATACACACACACACACACACACACACAATGCACACATATATTTGCTTATTGTTCCATTGTAAAGCTTGTGCTTAGTTTATTATTTATTTATGTGTGTCTGTGTTGTACTCAAGGAGGTCAGAGAGATGTCAGCTCTGTTATCACTGTTCCGGACTCCAGGGGGAGGACCGTGAGACAGGAAGTAGAAATCACTGTAGACAGAGGACTGGGGCAGAGCTGCAGCACACACTATGCCCTGAACCCAGTGATGAGAGATGCTGCTGCAGTGCCGCTCCTTCCACACCCCTCAGAGCTTGCTGCATGACGACTTCTGTGTGCTGGAGGACGTGTGTGTGTCCCACACAGTGGGACGAACCTGTTGTCAATCAAGTGTGTGCAATGTTTAGGCCTCAGTGAGCTTTGAGGACGTGGCTGTGCACTTCACCCAGGATGAGTGGGCTTTGCTGGATTCTTCCCAGAAGAGTCTGTACAGAGATGTGATGCTGGAGACCTGCAGGAGCCTCACTGCAATAGGTAATGATAACATCCTACCTTCACTCTGTAAATTAGGGAGCATGTGTCTCTTGGTATCAGTGTTCTTCCGGAATTGGGGCAGATTATGTTATATTAATCAAACAGGGTTTTGATGTAAACCAATTCAAGAAACTTAAGTTTTTAAGAATTTCTAATTTATCCTGAATTTTTTTGGGACTCCTTTTAGGATACAAATGGGAAGACCAGAACTTGGAAAACCATTCTATAAATCCTGGGAGAAATCTGAGGTAATATACATGCAGAGATAGAATCAACAGGCTTTTGAAGGATTCTTTTTAATTACTTTTTTTTTACAGTCCAGTCATTACCCCCTCCTAGTCTACCCTTCCACAGTTCCTCATCCCATTTCTTCCCCACTACCACCACTCTCAGCCCCATCTTCAAGAGGATGTTCCCACCCCACCCTCACCCTACCCCATCAGGCCTCCCTACTTCCTGGGACCTCAAGTCATTCCCCATCTCACTTGATAACTTTTGGTTCAAAGTCTATTTTATTGGATAATAGGATAAAAGTCTATTTTATTGGATGGCAACTCCCACTTGTTTCTTGGGACCATTTGCTCAGAAGTCTTTTTTCTAGCCTTTTACTCTGAGCTAGTGTCTGTCTTTGTCACTGAGGTGTGTTTCTTGTATGTAGCCAAATCCAGCTTGTGTATCCAGTCTGTTAGCTTATGTCTTTTTATTGTGGAATTGAGTCCGTTGATGTTGAGAGATATTAAAGGCAGATGATTGTTAGTTTCTGTTGTGTTTGTTGTTGTAGATGGCATTATGTGTTTGTGATTCTCTCCTTTTGGTTTACTTATGAGATGATTAATTTCTTGTTTTTTCTTTGGTATAGGTACCCTCCTTGTGTTGGAGTTTTTCTTCTATAATCCTCTGTAGGGCTGGATTGATAGATAGATATTGTTTAAATTTGGTTTTGTCATGGAATATTTGGTTTCTCAGTCTATGTTGAGTGAGAGCTTTGCAGGGTATAGTAACCTAGGCTGGCATTTGTGTTCGCTTGGATCTGCATAACCTCTGACCAGGCTTTTCTGGGTTTTAAGGTCTTTGTTGAGAAATCTGGTTTAATTCTGATAGGTATGCCTTTATATGTTACTTGGCCTTTTTCCCTTACTGCTTTTAATATTCTTTCTTTGCTCTGTGCATTTAGCATTCTGATTATTATGTAATAAAAGGATTTTCTTTTCCAGTCTAATCTGTTTGGTATTCTATAGGCTTCTTGTACATTTATGGCCATATCTTTCTTGAGGTTGGGGACATTTTCTTCTATGATTTTGTTTAAGACTTTTTTCAGGTCCTTGAGCTGGGAATCTTGGAGCTCTTCTATCCCTATTATTCTTAGGTTTTGTCCTTTCATTGTGTCCTGGATTTCCTTGGATGTTTGGGTTATGAGTTTTTTTGGTTTTTGTTTTGTTTTGTTTTGTTTTCAAGTTTGCAGATCAGTTTCTTAAGATGAAGTCACTGCTAGTTACACCGAAGAGAAAGCTTCTGCCAAAGTCAGTGAGGATCTCAAGAGCTCCCTACATTAGAAACAAATGTCCAGAACCACAAGGAACTGTTCCTGATTCCCGGGGACAAGGCTGAGGCGGATGAATCTGCACATTTACTTCAAGTTTTTAAAGAGCTTGTGGGCCACACAGTGGTCCCGTGCATGCAAGAAGTCAAAGAGCTCCTCTGTACAATCCTCTTCTGTCTGTGATCGGGAAGACACGCGATTATCACACAACTCTAGTCGTTCCCGGGCCTTTACACACTTCTCCAGCTGTTCACACTGTTCTCTCACTGTTGTTAAGGGGTCCACTAATTCTTCCTCTTCTTCCTCTTTGGGGTCTCTGGATCCAGTGAGCATCTTTCGTTCGTCCTCTAGTCCCATGTTGGGAGCCGGTTTGGGATTCAACAAGGGTAGCTACTCCACTTCAGGTTTAAGAAGGACTAGTAAGCGTCACTCGACGGATATCCGGCGACGGGTTATGAGTTTTTTATGTTTTGTATTTTCTTTGACCATTGTGTCAATATCTTCTAATGTATCTTCTATGCTTGAGATTCTTCTATCTCTTGTATTCTGTTGTTGATGCTTGCATCTATAATCTATAGCTCCTGACCTCTTTCCTAGGTTTTCCATCTCTAGGTTTGCCTCCATTTGTGATTTCTTTATTGTTTTGCTTCCATTTTTAAGTCTTGAACCACTTTGTCCAATTCCTACACCTGTTTAATTGTGTTTTTCTGTATTTCTTTAAGGGATTTATTTGTTTCCTCTTTAAGGACTTCTACCTGTTTACCTTTGTTTTCCTGTCTTTCTTTCATTAAGTTATTTATATCCTTCTTAAAGGACTCTATAATGTTCATGAGAAAGGATTTTAGGTCAGCATCTTGGTTTTCAGGTATGCTGGTGTATCCAGGGCTTGCTGTGATAGGAAAACTGGGTTCTGATGGTATCAAAGTATATTGGCTTCTGTTGCTTATGGTCTTGCACTTGCCTTTCAGCATCTGGTTATCTCTGGTGTTGACTGGCCTGGGTATCTCTGTCTAGAGCCTGCCTCCTGCATCTCTGAGTTGCTGCAGGTCTCCTGGGAGACCTGTGGCCCTGGCTGTAGCAGATCTCCTTGTGAGGCCTTCCAACTATGGGGTCTTCAGAAGGGCATGCACACCAATGATCTCTTGCCCCAGGTGCATCAGATCACCTGGGAGACCTTCAGACTGTGGGGTCTTCAAAAGGGCAAACAAGCTGATATCTGCCCCAGCAGAAGACACAGGCTGGAAGAGAGGTGGAGTTTGAGCAGAGGGGATAGGTCCCAAGTCCACTGGACTCCTCATGGGGTTCCCAACTGCTGCAGTTATTTGGGAGGATTCCTTGCCTATTGCCTAGGGTGCAGCAGATCTCCTGGAAAACCTTTAGACTGTAGGGTCTTCAGAGGGGCAGACAAGCTGATGATCTGCCCCAGTAGAAGGTGCAGGCCAGAAGGACTTGAAGGATCTTTTTAAATATATAAACATTTATTGAGAAGGGACAGGCTTTGTTTGCTCCAGCTTTCCTCCTGGCTGCTAGTATGTTGCTTCAGCTTTGTCTTGCATGGTGTGGATGGGTCTACCCATCCTCTTCATAATGAATCTGAACACTTTCTTATTCATGGAAACCTTGAGCAGTTCCATGAAGAGATGCTTATAGGACACAAATCCCTACCTCTCCTGATAGTGTCCCACATGAGCTTGGTATGTTTGGCACCAGCTCTACCTCAGCTTGCTCTTGTCTTTTATCACTTTGTGGTTCATGGCTGCCAACTCCTTGTAGCTTGGGTTCAGGAGCCCTGGCTAGGGGTGGTGAGGGAGCAAAGAAAGAACAGACACATGTTCAATGAAGCTGTGATCAGGTAATGTTCTCTAGCAGCTACTACCAGTACTGTTGCTTCAACCTGGAACCTTGTTGTCTGTTAGTTCTAGCACAGGGAGAGGTTAGCTAGTCTGGGTAGGAGAGCTCTGTGGGTGGACAGTCTCAGGCTGTAAATATCTGGGAGGAGGAAGCTGCAGCTGCTAGTCTTTATACACATCAGTCAGTTTTGTACATACACACTTGGTCTCAGACTCCCAAAGAAAGCTTTGCCAATCCCTCTGAAGTGTGTGTTGTGAGTAATGGCTTCACCAATTTACCATGGGCCAGTTAGTCTTAAAGTCCTCAACAAGTCATGCCTTTTTAAAATACACATCTCCTTAGTACTTCCTCACTCAAGGCTTCCTCCATCCCATGCATGTGCTCACAGGATGTGAAGAATTCTGTTGCTCTTCAGTGGTAACCATGACAGAAGTCTTTATAGGAATTTTGATGTACTGTGAGATTTTACAAAGAACCAAACTAAACCAATAAGCACAGTGTAAATTTTTTCATTAGAATATCTTTTACCAAAGCAACAGGACTAGGTACTAAAATGTAAGCACGCTGATGAGTATTACCAGAGCATTTCACTTGGGAATATTCTAGGGACTTGAACTAATGAATATCACTTTTTTGATCCAAGCTCTTTGAGAGTCAGCATATAGGACATCAGTCCATTTAGCTTATGACCACTCCAATCTGGCAAACGGTATAAACTTGGTCTGAGTTTTGGAACTCTGTGTAACCTAGAGCTAATAAAAAGTCAGTATTTACAACTATTACTAAATTACTTGTCTTTCTTTGTTGTGATTTATGTTTCCTTTACAGAAGTTACATGTTTCAGACCTTCTATGAGAATGAAGGTGATGATCAAGATGGAGAAAACTTGCCTTGGAAACCAAATCTCAGTATGAACATGAGATGTTCCACTGGGTTAACCCCATGGGATCACAGTATATGGGGAAAGGCTTCCCCAAGCTACTCATCCTCTAGGCATACCACACCTCACTCTCAGTGTCCTGCACACGAGCAGGAGAAATATGTGACCAAGCAGTATAACTCTGATTCTCTGAGAACCTTCCAGCGGTACATGAGAACTCACGTTGTGAATGGGCCATGTGAATGTGAAGTATGCTTAAAGTACTTTGGTTTTCCAGTTACATTGGAAATACACCAGGAAACTCAGAGTGAAAACAATCCCTATCAACACAAGGAATATGGAAAGACCTCTGTGGATATTAGTTCACTATGCACACATGGAGGAGCTCATGCTGTAGGAAAATGTTATGAGTGTAACCAATGTGGGAAAGCTCTCAGCTCTTACAGTTCACTTCGAAGACATGAAAGAATCCATACTGAGAAAAAACCGTACAAGTGCAAACAGTGCGGGAAAGCCTTTCGCTACCACAGTTATCTTCACTTACATGAAAGAATCCACACTGGTGAAAAACCCTATGAATGTAAACGATGTGGGAAAGCATTTATATTTCCTGGTGCCTTGCAGGTACATGAAAAAATTCATACTGGAGAAAAACGTCATGAATGTAAACACTGTAGTAAAGCCTTCAGACGGCATAGTGATCTTCAAGTACATGAAAAAATTCATACAGGGGAAAAACCCTATGTGTGTAAACAGTGTGGTCGAGCTTTTAGACTTAACAGCCATCGTCAGAGACATGAACAAACCCATACTGAAGACAGACCCTTTATATGCAAACAGTGTGGCAGATCTTTTGAATGTTACAGTAATCTTGAGTTACATGAAAAAATTCATACCGGAGACAGACCTTTTGTTTGTACAGAATGTGGCAAAGCTTTTGGATGTTACAGTAACCTACAATTACATGAAAAAATTCATACTGGAGACAGACCCTTTGTATGTAAAGAATGTGGTAAAGCCTTCATATGTCATGGTCATCTTCAGAGGCATGAAACAACCCATACTGGAGAAAAACCCTATGGATGTAAACAGTGTGGCAAAGCCTTCAGTCGTAACAGTCATCTTCAAAGACATGAAAGAACTCACAAGCAAATGTCTACATGCCCCAGAAAATGATTCCACCAAAGTCCAGCTAGGCAAACCAATGGTTGTATTAGGGTTACTTCTAGGACCATGGACAACTTACAGACAGCTGTATCTTCAAAATGCTACTCCAGCCTGAGTTATCACAGGAACTACCACTCTGGAGATCTCTGCAAAGCTTTCAGGCAGCTCATCTGACAAGAAAGTCTCTTAGCTCAGCAACTGTTTACTGCTTTTGTAACCTTGGAGAAAGGCCTTATAAATCTTTTAAGGCTTAGTTTTCTCAAGTTTGTTAGTCGTTTAGTTCCCAAGTCTCCAGCCTCCCCATCTCAATTCAAAGGAAATCATTAGCAGTCCATCTTACTGTTAAATTTTGTAATGTTTTTGAATCTTGGGGTGGTATAAACGACCAGCTATGACTAAGCATTGAGATCTTCTACCACAACCCTCACTTAGCAGCTTCACCAGTGGCTGTGGGCTCTTAGGCACCAACGTCTTACCATCTAGCTTTGGCATGCAACCAGGAGCAGTGACAGGAACCTTTATGGTTTGTGGTACCTCAGGGGCCTCCTTGGCCAACAAATTAAAGCAGGTATCTCATCCCTGGCACTAGAATTTTATTTAGCAGTCACTAGGAGTGCTCTCATACAGAATGCCTTCCTTGTTTGGTTGGTTGGTTTGGTTCGGTTTTTTCAAGACGGGGTTTCTCTGTATAGCCCTGGCTGTCCTGGAACTCACTCTGTAGACCAGGCTGGCCTCGAACTCAGAAATCTTTCTGCCTCTGCCTCCCAAGTGCTGGGATTAAAGGCATGTGCCACCACTGCCCTGCCAGAATGCCTTCATTACTTAAACAGTTTAGCTATTAATAACAAACTTTAAAAAAAAAATCTAGCCTCAGTGGATTTATAAGTTAGGTGGATGTGTGATTGCACCTGGCTATCATTGGACTGGTTCTGTGCATCAGTGTTAATGGCTATCCTTATCTCTCTTCTGTTGGCACCAATGCATGACACTGAGTTGGGTAGGACCTTTATGCATGGAAATGCTTATAAGAGGCCTGTGGCAGTGTCCACACAGGTGAGAGCTTATTTACATTACTCACTGATGAGTATAAGCACCATTTAGTGTCTCAGTCCCTCGTGGGGCAAGTTGACTTCCCATCATAGCATCGATCAAGGCCACCATTAAGAATATGGTGACACCTTTGGCTTTTTGGCTAGAATATAAAGATACCTTAGGAGAAAACTCTACTGCTTAGAAGTGTTTTCTTCTTACTATTGAGTGTGCCTATTGCTGTGAATGCACTGCTGCCACAGTCCTCCAGATACATCCTTTGGCCTTCCAGCATGTTCACGAGAGCAGCAACTCTTAAGAATTTTCCAGATCTTTACTGCCAGAATGAGATGGCTCAGGCATCCAGTTTCATAGACTGAAAAGCTACTACTGGTCAGTCCATCATACTTAAAGCCATCATTGGACTAGCCAGCCCCACTGTGTAAGCTCTCCTACTGAGTCCCCTTTCATTACACACATACAGTCTATTCATCTGCTCTCCACAGAATCCTTTGTAAAATGATTTTTGGTACAGAAAGGGCTGTAGAGAAACAATTGATGGTTAGTGATGTAGTTCTTTTGGCACAATTCTGAGCATGTACAAACATCTGGATAGAGTCCTGTGGACCAAATATACCAGGTAGAAATAAATGCCTTTAAGGAAAAGCAATTTTTAAGTGCTTGTTACAAAAAGACTTAAATCTCAAGATACAACTAAAGAGAAAGGACAAGGCCATTCACCATGCATTTAGGGACAAAAATGGCCTGATAAGAGCCCATGATAAGGAGTGTTCTGTCAAGTACTTGAACTATTAAAGACTTTCATTTATTGCTTTTATTTTATTGTACGAGTTTTTTTTGCCTGCCTGTATGTATATGCACTACATGCTTGTCTGGTAGTAGAAAGCCAGAAGTGGGCATCAGACTCCCTGGAACTGGAGTTAAAGACAGTTGTAAACCATGTGGGCCATGGGAACTGAACTCTGGGTTGTAGACAAGAACAGCAAGTGCTCTTGACCACTGGTAAAAACTTAATAAAGGGACTGACTGGTCACAACATGGTTTCATGAAACTGGGTTTTAGGGATAGATGAGATCCATGTGTGGGCTGGGGAGGTGCAGAAACAGTAATGTAACCACTTATCAACTTGATGAAATACAAGAGAAGTCTGCCCTTGTTGGGCCAGCTCTTGGAACTGTAATTCCAGTTCCAGGAGACACTGCCATTAAGGACACTTGGTTATCACCAGTTGAGGTCCCAGTGACTATTAAGAACTGGAAGACAGGGGCTGGTGAGATGGCTCAGCGGGTAAGAGCACCCGACTGCTCTTCCGAAGGTGATAAGTTCAAATCCCAGCATCCACATGGTGGCTCACAACCATCCGTAACGAGATCTGGCACCCTCTTCTGGGGTGTCTGAAGACAGCTACAGTGTATTTACATATAATAAATAAAATTAAAAAAAAAAAAAAAAAGAACTGGAAGACAGTAGAGGAAGGACACTCCTTTCTTAGAGACTTAGGCCTGAGAGAACCAGTGTCTGCTGGACCTAATGGAGCTGTGAGAGTGGAGAGTTAAAAGATTGATCCAGCAGGGACCTTGGGGAAGGTATGGGATTCTAGTGTTTCTTCTGGAGCCCAGAGTTAAACAAGACCTTTATGAGGTAGAAGTGCTGGCCAATCTTTTTTATTTTTTTAATATTTTTTATTGGCTATTTTATTTACATTTCAAATGTTTACTCCTTTCCCGGTTTCCCCTCCTAAAATGTCCTATCCCATCCCCCTTCGCCCCTGCTTCTATGAGGGTACTCCCCGATCCACCCACTCCCACCTAACCACCCTAGCATTAACCTATGTTGGGGCATCGAGCCTCCACAGAACCAAGGACCTCCCCTCCCATTGATGCCATAAAATGCAATCCTCTGCTACATGTGTACTCTTTAGTTGGTGGTTTAGTCCCTGGGGACTCTGCGGGGATCTGATTGGTTGATATTGTTGTTCTTCCTATGGGGTTACAAACCCCTTCAGCTCCTTCAGTCCTTCCCCTAACTTCTCCATTGGGGTCCCCATTGTCAGTCTGATAGATACCTGCAAGCATCCAAATCTGTATCAGTAAGGCTCTGGCAGACCCTCTCCAGGGACAGCTATACTAGGCTACTGTAAGCAAGCCCTTCTTGGCATCTGCACTGGTCAGTCTTATAATAGACACAATATATGTGGCAATAAGGACAGGGAAGCAGGAGTGGGTGGGTTGGTGAGCAGGGGAGGGGGGTGGGATGGGGGTTTTCGGAGGGGAAACCAGGAAAGGGAATAACATTTGAAATGTAAGTAAAGAAAATATCTAATTTTTTAAAGAAAAGGGGGAAAAAGTCTCTGGGAACTACCTACAAAGCTAATGTGGCAAGGCTGAGTCAGTACAGTTCCTAGGGAAAAAGCAAGATACCCAGTAATGTTCCAGTGAGCTTGAAGAAGACTTTAAAGCCCAAGCAACAGCTCAGAAAAGGAACAAAATAATACAAATGAAAACGATAGAGCTTGACCTAGGTGTGAGCAGTTATCCTCCCGAGTATATGACATAAAGTGTGCTTGGATGGATACGATTCACCCAGCCAGGGCTGCTGGAAAGGCAAGGGGAAACAGTACTAGACTGAAGCCTGTCAAAATAAAGGGATCTAGTTCAGTGGTGGGCCTAGCAATGTTGTAGATGGGCCTGCTGCTGCTCTTGTGAACCAATCTCCTAATGAATAAAGGAGCCAATCCCTGGGCTAGTAGGTGGGACTTCCAAGTTGGAGCGGGAAGAGAAGCAGCAGGAGAGAGGCGCTTTTGGACGGGCAGAGCATAAGGACAAGATGTAATTGTAAGTGTCTCCCAGATTCAGTGGCGGATCCTTCAGGTTTAGATTTAATAAGGCTTACAAGTTAGGATTTTAGTTGTTGTGCCTGGTGATTGAGTTATCATTGTTTCTGAACTAAGTTTGTGTTGCGTTTTCCTCCATGCTGTGACTTGTCTGGGTTCAAGAAAGGTACGGTGGCAAAGGGTGGGTTTGCTTGAGGTGCACCACAAAGGTTGTGGGGGGTTTGAAGCATGGGGCTAGCGTGGTAATGACCCGCCAGAGGGAAATTAGAGAGCTGGGTGGAGATGTTTCCGGAGCTCCGGGCCAGAGAGTCTCTATGAGATAAGAACAGGCAGGCAAGACCCCCGGAACTGAGAGTAGCAGGGTGAAGCTCAGGAACATACCATTCTTTTTTTTTTTTTTTTTAATATTTCCCGCAACATAGCAGGCTGGATTGAAAACTTGGGCCTGGACCAGTGCAAGTATCACAACCCATCCCTGCCCCAGACTATCAGGGATGGGGAGATACGGTTGGCTTTATGAGATGACCATAACCTAATAGGAGTGAGGGGTATAATGTTATTTGAATAAAAAATGTTCCCTAAGGTTCCTGTGTTTCAACACTTGGCCCTCATATAAGAGCAGACATTGAGGTAAAACCCAGATGAATGACCAGTGGTACCGAGGGCAGAGTTTAGGTGTCTACACCTTGTATTTGTGTCCTCCCTCTGCTCTGTGTTGTGGAAAGAGTGTCACCAACTGTATCCTAATGTGATGATGGGTAATAGCTAGTGTGAGCCAAAAGTTGCTTCTTGTAGGTCTTTTATCACAGTAGTGAGAAGAGAGAAGTCTACAGAAACATATTGTTTGCACATACCGAAACGGTATTCACCTCTTCTCACCAATTTTTCAGTCAGGCTCATTTCCAACTCACTATCCATCAAGCCAAAACACTTAGTGAGCGGCAGCCTCATCCAGGTCAGGCTCATGGACTGACTGGCCACATAACCAAGCTCATCCATCACATCTGCCACCATGGTCTTTTTGTCCATGGGGCCACTGTGTTATGACAAGTACTAGTATACATATCAGTCTAAGATCACTCAACTGGGGGGCTGGTGAGATGGCTCAGCCGGTAAGAGCACCCGACTGCTCTTCCAAAGGTGATGAGTTCAAATCCCAGCAACCACATGGTGGCTTACAACCACCCGTAATGAGATCTGATGCCCTCCTCTGGTGCATCTGAAGTCAGCTACAGCGTACTTATGAAGAATAATAAGAAATGAATCCCAGGGCTGTCTGGAGCGAGCGGAGGCTAGCGGGGCCAACTGGAGCGAGCAGGGCTGGCCAGAGCGAGCGGGCCCTACGGGGGCGGCCGGAGCGAGTGGGGTCTAGCGAGTGAGCGAGCAGGGTTGAACGGAAAAAGGGAAAAAAATTAAGATTACTCAACTGGTCAGTAGCCTTAATGAAAATGTAGGATGGGGTACTCAAGCCTATTTTCTACCCAATGTGAAATTTCCCCTTCATTATTGTCATTCAGGGTTGTCCCCCATAAGGGGGATGGAATGATGCAGCTGTCCATTTCTGGAGGATAATTTAACAAACAGAACCACCTGCACACAACTCACAGCGCCCTTCTTCAGTAGGCTGGGAAGATCGAGGCTATATTGAAAAGCCAAAGAAACCCCAGTCTGAATGACTAGACCATCATTTCAGAAGACCAACTGGTTGGAGATGAGATGGGAGGCTGCTGATCCGTGGCATTAAGCTGCTGCTTTCTCAAGCATCTGGTCATCAGAGTCAAAGGAAACTTAACCCAACTCCTGTTTCTGCCCCTTTTGTTTTGTGTTACTAGGCTGCACCGCCTAGTACTATGTACTGGGATCCACAGTCCTAGTACTATGGATCCATATTCTGGAGTCCTTGAAGGGACAGCTTTTGGGCTATTCGGTAAGTTATTGGGATAGAAGAAGCCTCATGGCCTGAGACTCCTTCCACTTCACAAGTTGTAGTGTGGCTGGGCATCATGGAGCAAGCTTTTATTTTAGCCTCAGCACTCTGGTGGCAAAGATGGAAACAGAGAAATGATTTTTGCAATTTGGAATTTTTGTAGGAAGCTTGGGGAAAATTCCCTTGTCTGTTTTCTAGTCTTTTATGGTAACCATCCTGGCAGGCCTGGAGGTATTCTGAAGACACAATTCCTTCCACAGTTAGACTAGTGAAACAGTCATCCCCAGAAATTAATTTCCCAAGAATATCATCCTTGGTGAAGGAAAAAGTTTGTGTCGACAGAGGACTTTGTCCCTGAGAAAGAGGATTCACACTGATCTTAGCTGTAACAAAGCCCTAGACTTTAGTAGAACTGATGGCTTAGCACAACTGACTCCAGATGAAGTACCATTCAGGCTGTAAAACTCAACATGTAGACAGTACCACCTGCCAAAACAAAAACAAAGACCTAATCCATCAAAGTCTACAGTGCTGGGAAAGTCTCTAAAAATACTGATCTTGTTTTTTGGCTTCTGTAGTTTGACTTCTGGCTAATTGTTTTTGTTAACTGTCAATCCAGAATGTGTGTGAGTGTGTGCCTAAAATTTCACCTAAAAAGTGGGTGGGTTGGAGAGCAGGGTGGGGGAGGGTATAAGGGACTTTTGGAATAGCATTTGAATTATAAATGAAGGAAATAGCTAATAAAAAAATTTTTCACCCAAAAGATGACTCAGAGCTATACTGGAACTCCAGGCACCCAGTGTGGTCTCTGTCCAGCTGCAAAAGACTTAATAATAATAATAATAATAATAATAATAATAATAATAATAATAATAAATATTGTTATTATTATTAACATTTCAAATGTTGTCCCCCTTCCTGGCTTCCCTTCCATAAGCACTCCACTCAATTCCCCCTCCCCCCTGCCCTCCTACCCTCCCACTCCTGCCTCACCACCCTAGCATCCCCTAGACTTGGGCATTGAGTCTCCACAGAACCAAGGACCTCCTTCCCATTGATGTCAGATAAAGCAACATGTGCAGCTGGAGCCATGGGTCCCTCCATGTGGACTCTTTGGTTGGTGGGTTAGTCCCTGGGAGCTCTGGGGGATTCTGGTTGGTTGATATTGTTCCTCTTCCTATGGGGTTGCAATCCACTTCAGCTCCTTCAGTTCTTCCCCTAACTCCTCCATTGGGGTCCTCAGGCTCAGCCCAATGGTTGGCTATGAGCATCTGCATCTATATTGGTCAGGTTCTGCCAGAGCCTCTCAGGGGACACCTATTCCAAGCTCCTGTCAGCATGCACTTCTTGGCATTAGCAATAGTGTCTGGGTTTGTTGTCTCCAGATAGGACTGAATCTTAGGTGGGGCAGTCTCTGGATGACCTTTCCTTTGGTCCCTGCTCCACTCTTTGTCCCTGCATTTCTTTTAGACAGGAGCAGTTCTGGGTTAATATTTTTGAATTGGGTGGGTGGCCCTATCCCTCAACCGAGGGCCATGACTAACCCACTAGATATGGTCTCTACAGGTTCTCTCTCCCCTTTGTTGGGCATTTCAGCTAATGTCATCCCCATTGAGTCCCAAGAACCTCTCACATCACTGGTGTCTGGGACTTTCTAGTGTTCCCTTCGTCTCCACTTCTACACTGCTGCATATTTCTATTCATTCTCCTGGCCCTCTGTTGGCTTAAACCTGTTTCTGAGCAATCTTTTCTGGAGTACCAAGAAATTTTCATAAGAACACACTTTGAGAAAACAGAGCTGAGACGACCATGCATCAATAGTGGGTGGTACCAATTCTTGACAGGGACTATGTGTTCATCCATCCCTCTTGCCCTATATTTAAAACTAAAGTTCTTATCAGGACACAGAACAAGGACTTAGGGAATGTCACTGGGCCTCTCTGTTCTCTTCTTTTTTTAATATTTTATTTTACCTTATTGCATTGGTGTGAAGGTGTCAGATCCTCTGAATCTGGAGTTACAGACAGTTGTGAGCTGCCACATGCATGCTGGGAACTGAACCCTGGTGCTTTGGAAGAAAAACAAGTGCTCTTAACCACATAGCCATCTCTCCAGCCCATCTGCTTTTCTTCTTGATATGGACCCTGCCATACACAGGAAAAAAAATTTTTCTCCATGTTTATTAGAGATGCTGATCTGGGGCTGGTGAGATGGCTCATCAGGTAAGAGCACTGATTGCTCTTCCAAAGGTCCTGAGTTCAAATCCCAGAAACCACATGGTGGCTCACAACCACATGTAACAAGATCTGATGCCCTCTACTGGCAAGTCTGAAGACAGCTACAGTGTACTTATGTATAATAATAAATAAATCTTTGGGCCAGAGCGAGCAGGGACTGAGCGAGCGGGGACAACCAGAGCAAGCAGAAGTCCTAAAATTCAATTCCCAACAACCACATAAAGGCTCACAACCATCTGTACAGCTACAGTGTACTCATATGCATAAAATAAATAAATCTTTAAAGAGAGAGATGCTGTTCTGGTGGTGGCACACGCCTTTAATCCCAGCACTTGAGGCAGGCAGATTTCTGAGTTCAAGGCCAGCCTGGTCTACAAAGTGAGTTCCAGGACAGCCAGGGCTATACAGAGAAACCCTGTCTCGAAAAAAACCAAAGGGCTGGAGAGATAGCTCAGTGGTTAAGAGCACTGACTGCTCTTCCGAAGGTCCTGAGTTCAAATCCCAGCAATATCATCTATAATGAGATCTGATGTCCTCTTCTGGTGCATCTGAAGACAGCTACAGTGTACTTAGATATATTAATAAATAAATCTTTTTAAAAAAAAGAAAAAAAAAGACATTGATGGTACTGATAAGTGAGCTCTCATAAGAGAGCTGGGGGTGGGGCGAGACCAGCTCTGATTTTAGCCTAAGGAGCTTCCCATTAAACAAAGCGAGTTTCTTCCTTTCAGAGTTTCCTTTGTAAAACAGAGCTGTAAGGTATGGGTTGGCTGTGAGGGATAGGTGATCTGAGTCCCTAAAGTTGGGTGGAGTAGATACAAGGTGAGGCCATAGCTCAAAGCCTCCGTGGGCTGTGTAGCCAGGCTGTGCTTGGTGTAGAGCAGGGATGGAAAGGGACCCTCATTAGCACTTTGCATCTTATACCTAAACAGTTGAAATTAGGGCTTCAGTGAGACATGGCTGGATTGCTCGAAGTGTCTGCATCTGTTTTCTTTTGGAGGCACCGTCTCACACTAAGTAGATCTGGCTAGCCTGGAACTTGTAGGCCAAGATGGTCTCAAACTCACAGAGATCATCTGTCTCTGCCTCCTGGTGCTAGGATTAAATCATGCACCACTACACTGGGCTCAGACCCTTTTCTTGAGACAAGGGATCACTTAACTCAAATAGCCTCAAACACAGAACATGGACTTGTCTCTTAAAAGGGCAATGATGACTTGACACCCTTGTGCTGTGACCTGGCTGCTCTTAATACACTGTACATGGCTCTTCCATGCTATTTGTCAGGTATCTGATGAACAGCATCAATGTGTAACTTCCTGCCAGCTCCCCCAAAACTTATAAAATTCTAATACATTATGAGGTATGAATTCATAGCACAGGCAGCTTCTTAACTCTGTGTCTCAGAGACAACTGCAGGGATGTTGGACTGATCAGTGCAGTCTTTGGGATCTGGCCTTTAAAAGTGACCATTGTCTTTTAGGGGCAGGCCTATATGGAGTGCCTTAGTGGAAATTCTGCATCCCTGGAGGACATTGGCTCATAGGTCCTGCACCTCTTAGAGGTCCAGTAAGCTAAAGTTCTTCATCTCTGTGATGAAGACTTGCACTTTGTCAACTGGAATCCTGTGAGGTGCTCTTAGAATGCATCCTTTGAGTTCATCAGTTTCCTTAGCAATTCTGAAAATAGAGCAGCTGTTAAGGTAGCTTCAAGGTGGGTTGTGTAGAGTGCCGTGTGTTGAAGACTGCAGGCTTCCCATTGTGTTACTACAAGATCATGTGCACAGCCCAAGCCAAGTAGGTTCCAAACTTAGTAAACTACTCTCTATGCATGCATGTCTCCTTTTCATGACATGCCATAATTTGAAAATCAAATGTTTTTCATTTCACTGTTCTTGAAATATGTCTATTTATCCTTAGAGATTTTTCTTTGTCCCATATGACTTAGAATTTTGTGATTTAATCTCTACTTCTTTTTTTTTTTTTTTTTTTTTTTTTTTTGGTTTTTCGAGACAGGGTTTCTCCGTATAGTCCTGGCTGTCCTGGAACTCACTTTGTAGACCAGGCTGGCCTCAAACTCAGAAATCCGCCTGCCTCTGCCTCCCGAGTGCTGGGATTAAAGGCGTGCGCCACCACATCCAGCTTTAATCTCTACTTCTTTAGGGATTGTTCCTTCTTTAGGGATTGTTCCTGTCTCTTATTTGACCAGGTTCTTACAAGATACTTTAGGGTGTAAACTACCCTTTTATATCTGTGATTTCGAATGCTGCTTATCTTGATTATTCTATTTGAGCTTGGGAAAAATATGTATGTCTTTACTCATGTGACGTATAGCTCTAAATTAAATGCAGATAAATGATCACACTTCCTTGAGTTAAAATCTTTTCTATTTCACTGACCTATTTCATTAGTT
This sequence comes from Mus minutoides, assembly GCA_902729485.2. NCBI lineage: Eukaryota > Metazoa > Chordata > Mammalia > Rodentia > Muridae > Mus > Mus minutoides. Next base: position 40,627 of record CACVCL010027605.1, on the reverse strand, counting down.
GTTGATTGATAGGAATTTTATTGATTTTTCTGGCTATTGTGATTTTTAAACCACCCTGTTTCCCCCAAAAATTTTTTTTTTGGTTTTTCAAGACATGTTTTCTTTGTGTAGCCCTGGCTATCCTAGAACTCACTCTGTAGACCAGGCTGGCCACGAACTCAGAAATCTGCCTGCCTCTGCCTCCCAAATGCTGGAATTAAAGGCGTGCACCACCACGCCCGGCTCCCCAATTTCTGATACAGGCTCACATACTGTAGCTCTAATAGTTGTGTACCTTAGGATGGCCCTAAGCTTGTATTAAGAGGTCCAAAAACCTTGGGAATAAAAATTTTCAATTTTCCAGGAACCAAACTGGGCTCCTCAAAGGGAGCCACTGATAATGGGTCAATGATGACTCTCAACTAGGGAGGATAGCTCCAGAGCTGACATAGTCCTTTGGACAGTGGGCTGGAAGAGATAATAGGCCAGAGCTGAACTGGTCTCAGAAACACTTCAAGGTCTCTCACCATATATAATGAAACTAACATAGCAACCAATCAAAATTGTACCAATGTCACTGCTTTGCCCCTACCAATAACATTAGAGGTTACTAACCCTTCTAGAAAATTCCTCTAGCCCTACATAAAAGAGGGTCTATGAGTTCTTCTGGTCAACACCATTTTGATGAATGGTTGACCCCTACATGCTGGTATCTGCAGAATAAACTTTCTTTGCCTTTGCATACTATTTGAGTCTGGGGTCTTCTTTCAGTGATTCTCAGACCCTAACAGTGTCAAGGTTCCTGCCTCAGCATCCTAAGTGCTGATATCACAAGTGTGAGCCAGTATGCCCAGCTGTATTTATCTTTCTATTGTCTAGCTGTAGAAATCATTTCGGTGAGACATGGTATGTTCAGGGTATCATGTAACCTAGGCTGGTGTTGAACTCCCCAAACAGCTGAAAGGTGAGCACTCCTAATTCTCCTAAGTCCATTTTCCAAATGCTGGTATTACAGGACTTCAGTGCCATGATGGCTCCATATCCTTAATGCTAGATTCCTCCCAACCCCTTTAGTGAGGATCCAATCCAGGACTGTCCACATGATAGAAAGTGCTCTGCCTTTCACTCCAAACCAAGCACTGTTTTCCCAGAATTATTTTTGTGTGCTATATTTGGAGCCACCTTATTGAGGTCTGAATGTAGACTGGAGTGACCTAAAGGTGAGAGTCACAAATATTGGTATTGTTGACATATCTTCTGTAGAAGCAAAGGCCGGATTTGCTTGACAACTGATTCACCTGTGATTCCTCCAGAACAAGAATCTACATCTGATATCCTGGGTGGACTTCACATGAAGTGATATATGAGATACAATAAGAGCTTGTTTTTCTTTAGGGTACCCATTTGAGGGCAAAAGTAGTCTTTAGGAATTACTATGCACAGACATCAAACTGGCTGCACTAAACACTCTCTACAAGCACCTGTCATCTGCACACTTACTGGGCACTCTCTACAAGCACCTGTCATTTGTACACTTACTGTATCCTGATGCAATATTACTCATGTAAGACTCAAAAGTGTCGTTTGGGGATATTTAAATATTAATCAGGTAGCATAGCTGCTATTGCATTTGGGCTTGAGTAGAGTATTCGCAGGAAAGTGTTAACATGATTTCTTTTCTGTTAACCCATTTTGCTATTTAACAAGCCATGACACCATGTGGGAAGCAGTGCCTACCTGTGAAGCTCACTGAATTCTGGGCCCATTATTTTTTATTGAGGACTGAGGGGAGAACAGGGCTGATCCCCTAGTTCTGTCTGTGAACATGAAACAGATTACTAGCCATTCACAAAAGCTAAAAGTTTAGAAAGTGCCTTAGAGTTTATATAAATCACTTAAGCTAGATAATTTACCAGTTTTCCTCATGTGATTCCCAACAAAATGTTCCCTCATATATTAAAATTTTAAATGTTGTGAGGAGGAATTTCTAAGGACAAGCAGGCTCTTGAGTGCTAATGTTATCACTGTTCCGGACCCCAGGGGAAGGACCATGAGGAGACAGGAAGTAGAAATCACTGTGGACAGAGGACTGGGGCAGAGCTGCAGCACACACTGTGCCCTGAACCCAGTGATGAGAGATGCTGCTGCAGTGCCGCTCCTTCCACATCCCAGAGCTTGCTGCATGACGACTTCTGTGTGGTGGAGGACGTGTGTGTGTCCCACACAGTGGGACGAACCTGTTGTCAATCAAGTGTGTGCAATGTTTAGGCCTCAGTGAACTTTTAGGACATGGCTGTGCACGAGTGGGCTTTGCTGGATTCTTCCCAGAAGAGTCTGTACAGAGATGTGATGCTGGAGACCTGCAGGAGCCTCGCTGCAGTATCTAAGGGCACTATCTGTTGTTGATGTGGCAGGTAAGGATATCATCCACCACTTAGATGATCTTCTTCTGCGATATAGAATATTGAAAGGGGAGAATGTAGTGAATACATTGAATGTTGTTATAGTTCACTAATTTGTCAGAAAATTTTAATCACTTATCATAAATTGTCTGGGACCACATTTTAGGAAACAAATGGGAAAAGCAGAGTACTGGACTCATCATAAAAATCTCAGAGAAGTCTAAGGTATTTTTGTACAAAATGAGAAGCAGAGGTCCTTTGAAGAACTTTAATGTGCCTCAGAAATTTTAAGAAAAAAGCAAACAAAACAAATAAGCACAAGTTAAATTTTTTTCTTTCTTAGGCAAACACTACTGCAACTATAATAATAAGCATTAAAATGTAAAGTATTATTCAGTTTTTGCAGAACTTTCACTTAGAATCAGTGGTAGACCCCACTTGAGTAAATGTTACTTTTCAATCCTAGCTCTGTGGGAGCCACATTTAGAACCACTGTTCTATGATTTTTATTTGAACATCTGAATGAATTTCAAATCATTCAAATGTTGCAGAAGGCATGTGTTCTGCTGGATTTGGGGAGCAGTGGGTACCCATCCTGATGAAGTAGTGAAACTGCTGTTACTAATGGGCTTGGTTATAGTCTTCTGATTTTCTGAGGTGTTAGGAATACATCAAAAAACTCAGTGAGAAAAACCCTGCCAATGTGTGGATGTCTAAGGACATCTGTTTATCCTACTTCACTCTGTGCACATGGAAGAACTCAAGCTGTAGGAAAATGTAACAATGTAACAAAAGTGGTAAATCTTTCAGTTCCTCAATATGCATTCAGTTAAAATAAACAGGGGCTACAATACCTAATAAAAGTTGATTCATTCCTGCCAGTTCAGACTGTCAAGCTGTATGACAGGGTGACCACAGTCTGGTTTTGTGAGGCCTGTAGAGTTTGTTTATAGGTTCCTTGACCTTTTGAAGAGTTATCTCTATAAGCAATCTCTATGGCATTTTTAGATGTATTTTTAGGTAATACCAATGGGGTTTCTTTAAAAAAAAAAAAACCTTAAAAGGGGATCTTTAGAATAATGATTATCTATAAATCTCAAGTAACATGCTAATGCATCCTGTTAGTTATTATCAGTGTGGAACAAATAATAAACTATCATTTTATTTAGTGGCAATTATTTCTGTATGCTTATTACCACTAAGTTGTTTAAGATGCATGTCCTTTACGTCACTATAAGGTCTATAATTTCTTGTAAATAAGGAGTTAGAGATCATTATCAATTACAACATGCATAAGTTTCTATAATACCTATAATGTCTTGTTGATATAAAGATTCCGTATGTGATGAAGAGGAAGAAACAATAAATTACTGATAAAGAAGTCAGGGATTGCCGGGCGTGGTGGCTCACGCCTTTAATCCCAGCACTCGGGAGGCAGAGGCAGGCAGATTTCTGAGTTCGAGGCCAGCCTGGTCTACAGAGTGAGTTCCAGGACAGCCAAGGCTACACAGAGAAACCCTGTCTCGGGAAAAAAAAAAGAAGTCAGGGATTACTTCTATGAGCTGTGGCTTTAACAGCAGCATTGTTCAATAAACTAATAACTTGCTCTGCTTCGGGTGTTTCTTACAGAGTTTAACTGAGAAACATAAAGATTGAATCCAAATCTTTAGTGGTGATAGACAGATAAGAGCATTCCCAAGTCATGGCCCAATTTTTTTTTCTATTATGGTTTTTTTTTTTTTATTAGAGAGTTTCTTCATTTACATTTCAAGTGTTATCCAAAAGTCCCCTATATCCTCCCCCCGCCCTGCTCCCCTACCCTCCCTCTCCTGCTACTTGGCCCTGGCATTCCCCTGTACTGGGGCCTATAAACATTGCTAGACCAAGGGCCTTTCTTCCCGAATAATGACCAACTAGGCCATCTTCTAATACATATACAGCTAGAGACATGAGCTCTGGGGGTTCTGATTAGTTCATATTGTTGTTCCATCTATAAGGTTGCAGACCCCTACAGCTCTTGGGTACTCTCTCTAGCTCCTACATTGGGGACCCTGTGTACTGCCCTATAGATGATTGTGAGCATCCACTTCTGCGTTTGTCAGGAACTGTCAAAGCTTCCCAGGAGACAGCTATATCAGGGTCCTTTCAGCAATGTCCTGCTGGTGTATGCAGTTAGTGTCTGCATTTGGTGGCTGATTATGTGGGTTTTTTTGGTTTTTGTTTTTTTTTTGGAAGTAGTTGGGCATACATTGTTTTGGGAAGTTTTAAGCAGAATGGATGATAGCAGAATTGTTGTGGAGAAATAATATATTCTAAATAATTATGGAGTGATTGTTTTTCTATTTTGTCGAGGGCTACATTTAAATTTTGCCCTTTTAGTTTATTTACTATGAAAGTTAAATTCTAATTTAAGTATTAATTAGACAAACAGAATAGAATGCCATCCATATACCTTAGAAAATTTACATTGGCTTAAGTGTTTTGTGTATATAATATTGACATATAGTGGGGCTATTTGTCATCCCCTATGGTAAAACATTCCACTGATATCATTAGCTTTTGATTGTTTAAAGTATAAAGAGAGAATGCAAAATGTTTCTTACCATCAGGACATAATGGAATAGAGAAAAACAAGTCTTTTAATATAAGAGTATAATAATGCCATTGAGGAATTGTGGTGCAAGCAGGGATCCCTGGCTGGAAAGCCTCTATTGTTTTCCTAGTCATATTTATGACCCTGAGATCATGTAGGGGTCAAATTTTATTCTTTGTCTTTTTATGAATTACAAAAATGGAGGAATTCCAAGAAATAACTGAAGGTTCAGTATGTCCTAGTTGCAATTCTTCTTGCACTAGAAGTTGGGCCTGTTTTAATTTTCCCCCATGAAGGGGTCATTCATAATCTTTAGTGGACCATTCCCACTGTGAGGAGGAAAAAAAAAAACCTGAGCCCTGATACTCATGAAGTGAGATGACTTGCATCAAGACTTTGTTTAGAGACTAAAAAGGCTGACATGCACAAACTATTTCATGAGACAGAGAGAGAGAGAGAGAGAGAGAGAGAGAGAGAGAGAGAGAGAGAGAGAATGCCTTACAGCTGGATCTTAAAATGTATTAGGGCTTCCATTGCTATGAAATACCATGACCATGACAACTCTTATAAAAGAAAACATTTGCCGGGCGTGGTGGTGCACACCTTTAATCCCAGCAGAGGCAGGCAGATTTCTGAGTTTGAGGCCAGACTGGTCTACAAAGTGATTTCTAGGACAGCCAGGGCTATACAGAGAAACCCTATCTCAAAAAAAAAAAAAAAAAGAAAGAAAAAAGAAAAAGAAAAAGAAAAAAACCACATTTAATTGGCTGGCTTACAGTTTCAGAGGGCCAGTCCATTATCATCATGGTGGGAAGCATGATAGCACACAGGCAGACATGGTGCTAGAGAAGCTGACAATTCTACATCATGATCCGAAGGTAGCAAGAGACTGTAATTCCACACTGAGCAGTGCTTAAGCATAGAAGACCTCAAAGCCTGCCCACACGGTGACACTTCCTCCAACAAGGCCACATGTCCTGATAGTCCTAACACTCCCTATGGGCCAACCATTCAAACACATGGGACTATGGGAGCAATTCCTAGTCAAGCCCCAACAGGAGACTTCATCTCAACTGACGTTCTCTCCTTTCAGAAAACTCGAGCTTGTTTGTCAAGTTAGCATAACACCAGCCAGCACAGGATCATGTTTCTGCTGTGGCAGAAGTTACTATACTTTGGAAGAATCTGAAAATCAAGTGTGCCATATTTGGCCAGTGAGTTGAGCTACACTGCAAAAAGGAGTAGCTTGTGGGTTCTTTGTCGTGGGTTCTTCTGTCTCCTAACACTTATCTTCTCTGGCTCTACTCTTTTCCCTCTGCTCAGGCTCTGCATCAACTGCATTCTCTAACCCTACTCAATCTCTCTCAGCCTCTGCTGGCTTTTTTTTTTTTTTTTTTTTTTTTTTTGCTTTTTCGAGACAGGGTTTCTCTGTATAGCCCTGGCTGTCCTGGAACTCACTTTGTAGACCAGGCTGGCCTCGAACTCAGAAATCCGCCTGCCTCTGCCTCCCGAGTGCTGGGATTAAAGGCGTGCGCCACCACGCCCAGCACTGCTGGCTTTTTTTATCCTTTCTTTTTTCCAGAGGTCCAAGAAGCAAATAACACTGAAGGTCATAGGATCAAGCAGTTCTAACAGCTAAGTGTTCCCAAAGGGCCATCTAACTGGCAACTAGGGATCCTTTAAAGGGCCAGGCACACAAAATAAATCACACCACAAAGGAGGAATCAGAAGGGAGGATGAAAGGATTCCTCTGGAGGGGGGTGCTACAGTTGGCCATTGTAGGGTAACTCGTGAGTTCAGTTAAAGGATGTTAGGTGATATATGACTCCAAGGGGTCCACAGAGCAGGAGAGTCAAGGATCCTGGCACATAAGTTTCTTTGCTTCTGGGAAGTAAACTGCTGTAGTTAGAGAAACTGCCACAGTTCAACCCAAGAGGAGAAGCTACGAAAATGGCAGAGCCCTGGCTAACATTCCTTTAGTTTTTGCTAGATAGGTGAAAAGCCAGGCAGTTATTGTTCTTACTATTTTTCTGCTGGAGAATAGTTGCATTCTCATCAACATATCTTTTTTTAATTGTTTGCAGATCCACCTAGCTCTGCCTCTCAAGTGCTGGGAATAAAACTATATGCCAACACACCCAGCCTTCATCAAAGGATCATGAGAAGCCTTTGGTATCAGAAATTTGGAATGAAGCCATTGTGGAGGAATGGTCTCTTCTCAATGGCCTCTAAACCTGCTAAGATCTAGTTACCTAACATTCTTCCCCTGAGATTGAGACTCTACATCATTTTAAAGATGGATGCCAAAGCAATCAGGCTGCTGCAGGCTGATCCTGAGGGTGCAGGAAGTTGGGGGTTCTGCTTCAAGCTGAGATTGGGGGCCTAGAAGGGTTTAGGGTTTCTGCTCCCAAGCATTGGAATTTGATCAAGGAGACACAGGTAATTGAACTTAGATGTGACACGACCATCTGAGCATGGATAAGTACAAACTTGATAAAATCAAGACAGCAGCTGAATGTGTGTTTTTGCTTGATTGCAAGAGTATCCTGAAACACGGGTGCCCAGAAACCACACAGCTCTGAGAGGAAGTCTCAACAGACAAACTGCAGCTCCCAGGGGCGGAGCTTCAGCCCAGCTCTACTTCTTGGCTTCTTAAGTGAAAGTCACGCCAGGCAGAAAAGTCTCATGAAAGAGACTTATTGGAGGGTCCTGCATGGGGAGGGATGAATCCAGGGATGGCAGCCCACTGCTCCCAGGAGAGAAAAGCAGGGAATTGGACAAAGGGCGGGGCTAATACAGGATTTCTTAGGGGCCAGAACTTTTCAGGGCAGAGATTTCCAGATTAAGGATTGGTGAGTTTTCCTGTTCAGGGATTGGTCTTGTTTTGTGGGAAGCTAGCGGGATTGGTGGTTTGTTGTTGTTTCCCCCCTTGCTTAGGGATTTTTCTTGTTGCTTGGGTATTGGTAGCTCTTTTCACCCCCTTTTTTTCTGCATTGGGTCCATGGGTTAGGATGGGAAGTCCTCTCTGGCTGAAGGTGGCTTTGTCTGAGAGGCCATCTCTGTGGAGCTGCTGGAGAGGCAGGAGAGAGGTGCTGCCACCATGGACAGCTCCTCACGACCGCAGTAGGCTGAAGCAGGAAAGGTGGACAGCTCCTGAAGGACAGCTCCTGCTGAGGTGGGAAAGGAGATGTGCCACCCTGAAGGCTGCAGGCTGAGAAGGTGTCATGGTGGCACTATTTTTGCATTCTTGACAGCTCCTATGGAGGCATGTTGCCTCGGACACAGGCTGGAGGAAGAGGGGCCAGCTGCTACTTTGACATCTTTTGTGTTGTGGCATCATTACCAAGATTGGTTTGTTCTGTTTTCTATTGTTTGTCCGTTTTTTGTTTTGGAGTACAGGTTTTCCCACTATAGTCCTAGCACTTGCTCTGTAGACCAGCCTGGGATTAAAGGTGTGGTGACTGTAATAGACCTAACCCAGTGTTTCCTACGATGCTCCAGATGAAAGTTCTTCATGACTGGGATGGCGGTGTTGGCACTGTCTTAGTCTGATTTTTTTCTTTTTTAGTATGATTTTTCTTCCCCTTGTAAAGCAATGGAGGCATGAATAAAATTAAACCATAAAAACAACAGGACATTTATGGTTAGGGAAAGCACAAAAGTCCTTTAATTAGTGGGATAGCTGTGAGTACTCCATCTGGTAGCCAGCCACCCATACACAGTAGCCTGGAAAGCCGGACTCACCTTTTCTGTCACTGTGCAGTTAGCCAAACACCCTCATTTTGGTTTTACTTTCTCCTCAGAGGTCACCAGGGCTTGAGAGGGGCTCCTAGCTCCTCTGGTTTTCTTTCATCAGTTGTTCCACATATTGAGTCAGGGCACTCTTGCCATGGCTTCCTGGGAAGCATGCTCCTGTGTTGACTCCCTTCTATAGCGTAAGCTGGCAATTGCCTCATGGGGCTTCCAGAGCCTCTAAATACAAGAGAACAGGTGATTCTTCATAGCTGCATGGCTTTGAGAAATGCCCCCTCGGTCTCCTGGAACCTAGCTGGCTTTGGAGGATAAAGATCAAATTACTGTCCGTCCCATTTACACCCTCTGACCACACCAGAATACTGAACAGAGATTAGTTATACACTAGTATTGACAAATCACGCTTTAAAATTTGGCCATTATATGACACTTAAAAGCTTAGCAGGGGCAGATTTTTAAATAAACCTGACTTGAGATTTAAGTTTTCAATCAGGTGATGAACGAAGCAGAAGTGACAATCACTTTGTGAAAGCTGAAAGCACAGGGTTCAGTCTTTTCCCCTGCTCATCCTAGGAACAGCAGAGCCTAGAGGATCCTCTCCCGGCTGAGAGCAATCATCCATGAGAGTGGAGCAGTACTGTAGGGACCCAAGAGCCATGATTTGTCCAAGCAATGGGAATATTTTTAGAATACTGGATGAGAGCTGAGACAATAACCAAGTAACCTTTGAATGCTTGTCTAGCTATTCTTAATTTTTGTTACACCGTGAATGAAAAGTAACAATAAGCAGATGGTCATATGAATTAACCCTAACCCTATAAACACATGCACATATAAACATTATATATACCCACCCGTGTGTATATTTTTCTTTAAACTAGATAAAATAAGAACCTTAAAAAAGCTTTGACTCGCTGGTGAGATGGCTCAGCGGGTTAGAGCACCCTACTGCTCTTCCAAAGGTGATGAGTTCAAATCCCAACAACCACATGGTGGCTTACAACCACCTGTAATGAGATCTGACGCCCTCCTCTGGTGCGTCTGAAGTCAGCTACAGTGTACTTATGAAGAATAATAAGAAAAACGAATCCTTGGACTGGAGAGACCAACCAGAGCGAGAGGGGCTGTCCGGAGTGAGCGGAGCCGAATGGGGACTGCTGGAGCTGGGGACTGCTGGAGCGAGCGGGGATGGCTGGAGCGAGGGGGACGGAGCGAGCAGGGCTGCACGAGGATGGCCAGAGTGAACAGGGCCAACCGGAGCAAGGGGAGCCAATCGGAGCGAGCGGGGCTGACTGGAGCAAGCGGGGCCGTATGGGGGCGGCCGGAGCGAGCGGGGTTGACCAGAACAAGGGAACTAAAAAAAAAAAGCTTTGACTCTATGGTTTGAATAAAAATGGCTCCAAAGAATCCATAGGGACCCCAGCACTCGGGAGGCAGAGGCAGGCGGATTTCTGAGTTCGAGGCCAACCTGGTCTACAAAGTGAGTTCCAGGACAGCCAGGGCTATACAGAGAAACCCTGTCTCGAAAAACCAAAAAAAAAAAAAAAAAAAAAAAAAAAAAAAGAATCCATAGGGAATAGCACTAGTAGGTGTGGCCTTATGGAGTAGGCGTGGCTTTGTTAGAGGCAGTATGTCACTAGGGCAGTGAGGTCTCAGAAGCTCAAAAGAGCCAGGCTCAGTGATGGGAACGATGCACTCTTCTGATGTGTCTGAAGACAGCTACAGTGTCTCATATGAATTTTTTAAAAAAAAGAATGAATAAATAAATAAATAACAATCTTTAAAAAAAAAAGCCATTAAATGCTAGGCAGTGGTGGTGCACACCTTTAATCCCACAGCACTTGAGAGGCAGAGGCAAGTGGATTTCTGAGTTCAAGACCAGCCTGGTCTACAGAGTAAGTTCCAGGAACTATACAGAGAAACCCTGCCTCAAAACAAAAACAAAAAAGCCATTAAAAAATGTTGGGGCCATGTTATAAATAGAAAGTACTACCTTAGCCCTGCACCATCCATCTCTTCATCCTCGCCCTGGGGGCTGCTAAAGGCCTCCTGTGTGCCTCCTCACCAGGCATGGTGGGGAAGGGGCTAGTTTGTGTTCTATTATGAGCTTCTGACTCCTACTAGGGTCAGACTGTAGGGGTGACGTCTCGCTAATCTCACTCTTCCTCCTTAATTCTTCCCATGGGTTCCAGGTTTAGGATCTCAGGAGAGGCTTAACACAGCTTAATCTGTAATTGCTTGTCCTTTCGGAAGCCATCTCTTTCACCTTTTTCTGTACCTTTCCTGACAATTTGAGGCTAACACAGCAAAGAACCTGCATGTATCTCCTTACAACTGCTACACATGTGGGTAAGCGCCTGCTAGCCAACACCTCAGCCTCAGTTTCATATCTCATTGCCTGCAACAAGGAGCATGGACCTTGTGGTATCATCTGTCCCACACATGCATCTTTCAGGGACTGTAGGATTCTCTAGGCTTTTCAGCCATAGGGGGAGTGCCCCCACGTGTGCTCTACCTCATCTTTCACAGAGGTGGCTGCAGTCCACAGGAGTTGCACGGTAGGGATGGTAAGGCCGGCGGTGCAGCAGGAAGGCATGCCTGTCCATGCCTTCACTTTGGAAAAGACCCACAATGGGCTTACTGTCATGGATGCTGAGCCTTCAGAAAGAGCCCTTCAGTGAGTTGTCACCACCAGTCATGTCAGAAACAAGGCAAGTGCTGCTATCAAACAACTCATCTTTGGTTCTGCTGTGTGCAGATCCAGGCAGGCTTAGCTTCATTTCTGTGGCTGTGATAAAATACATTGACAAAGCAATTTAGGGAAAAAGGGGTTTATTTCAGCTCATAGTTTCAGGTTACAATCCATTACTGTGGGCCAGTCTCCATGGCAGGAACTTGACACCGCAGTAGACATAAGTCCCAAATCAGACAGCAAGAAATCTCTGAGCTCAGCTACTTCTGTCCTTTTTATTCAGTCCATAAAACAGTACTGACAGCATTCAGGATGGGTCTTCTTCCTACCTCAATTAATCCTATAAGAAAATCCCTCACAGCTGTGTGAAGGTGAACCTAACTCAGACAGGTCAGTATTGAGACTCCTTTCCTAGGTGACACCAGATTGTGTCAAGTTGACAGCTGAAGCACCCATCCAAAACAGAAAGAAGCACAACACGTTAGGGCACAGCCTTCACCCCTTCTGGATGTTTCAGACGAATGTAAACACAACTTTAAAAACCCTGAAGACATTTACGAAGGTCTCTTCTTCCCAGACCGTGCATCTATGACAGGGACCAAGAATGATTCTACCCAAGTGGGCTTGAGGAACAGTGGAGTTTAATTTGGGGTATTTACAAGAGTACAGGCAAGTCATGGGAAGCCATTGCAAAGGAAATGTCCATCTCCTAGCAACCATTAAATTCCCATGCTCCTTACACTTACAGAACTGCCCATCTTCCAACATGAGCATCTTAAACAACTGTGACCGTGAAGGCTTCACAGCAGTTTCCATTGGAAATTTTTCCAGTTGGAATTCATTCTCGGAATCTAGGGGAACAATGCTATCTCAAGGTCTTAACATACCTTACATTCCCATCTTCTCTCCAATATGACATTTCATCCATGCTAGTGAAAGGACCTGTGACACCTGAAGGCTTTCCACATCGTTTATATTCATGTGGGGCTTTTTCACCACTATGAGTTCTTTCAAGATTTTAAGGCAAATAGAGATAAATGAAAGATTAACCATATCTTATACATTCATAGGGCATCTGCCCAACATGAATTAACTTACTTCTCTGAAAGGAAATGTGACAATTGACACTTACCACATTGGTAACAAACATAAACTTTGCCCAGCAAGAATTCCTTCTTTGAAGGACACTGTGACCCCTGAAGACTAGGCCACACTGTTTACATATTAAAGGTTCCCCCTTGTCTTGAGTTTTTGCCTGTGTTTTATGTGGATGGGGTAATTTGCTACATTGTTTACATTCAAAGAGTTTGTTACCAATCTGTTCTTTCATTCCTTTGAAGGAAATGGGGATAATGGAATTAGATACTGTTCATATGGGCTTTCTCCATGAACAGACTGATGTCTCTTAAAGGAACTATGCCGGCTGAAGGATCTGCCACACTGTACGCACTGGTAAGGCTTCTCTCCAGTATGTCTTCTTTCATGTGATCGAAGGTAAGAGCGATGTGTGAAAGTTTTACCACATTCTTTACATTCATAGGGTTTCTCACCAGTGTGGCTTCGTTCGTGAAATCGAAGGTAATTGTAACTTGAAAAGGATTTGCCACAGTGCTTACACTCATAGGGTTTTTCTCCCGTGTGTGTTCTCTCGTGTAATCGAAGCGAGGACTGACACCTAAAGGCTTTACCGCAGAGCTTACACTCAAAGGGTTTTTCACCAGTGTGAGTTCTTTCATGCACTTGAAGTAAAGAGGGATAAATGAAGGACTTACCACACTCCTTACATTCATACAATGTTTCTCCACCATGAGTTATTTTATGTCTATGATAGGAAGCCTGACACCTGAAGGCTTTCCCACACTCTTGGCATTCATAGGGTTTTTCTCCAGTATGAATCTTTTCATGTAACTTCAGAGAAGTAAGCCATCTAAAAGCTTTCCCACATTCTTTACACTCATAGGGTTTTTCTCCAGTATGAATTCTTTTATGTAACTTAAGGGTCCTGTGACTTCTGAAAAATTTCCCACATTGTTTACATTCATAGGGCTTCTCTCCGGTATGAATTCTTTCATGTAATTTGAGGGCCCTGCTATATCTAAAGGTTTTCCCACACTGTTTACACTCACAGGGCCGCTCCTCAGTATGAATTCTTTCATGCAACTGAAGAGCACTGAGATACGTGAAGGCTCTCCCACACTGCTTACACTCGTAGGGTTTTTCTCCAGTATGGATTCTTTCATGTAAGTGAAGGGCGCTAAGACCTCTAAAGGCTTTCCCACAGTCTTTACACTCGTAGGGTTTTTCTCCAGTATGAATTCTTTCATGTAACTGAAGGGCGCTGGGATACCTAAAGGCTTTACCACACTCTTGACACACATAGAGTTTTTTTCCAGTATGAATTTTTTCTTCTTTTTGAAGGGAACCGGAAGTTTTGTCACACTGGTTACCTTCAGAATCATTTTCTTCAGTCTGGCCTCCTCTGAGCAACTTGTAGTCATAGTTGTGATGTCCGTTGTAAGTTAGGTGGTACAGCCCAAAGGTCTTTAAACATACCTCACACACAGAGGGTCCACTCGAAGTCTTAGTTTCCATGAGGCCTTCAACACTTGTGAGAAAATTAGAATCAGGTGGCTTCTCTTCACATTCCTCATGTTCATACTGTGTGTATTCAGAGTGAGTGACGATGTTCCTATTAAAAGATGAATGACACATGAAAATGTCTCCACACTGCTGCTCATATTGAGATTGGTATATGGATAAGGCTGTTCCACCACCTTCTTCAGTATCATACAGTATCTACAAATATAACTACTATGAGAAATAACAAGCATATTAGTGACAGTTGTTTTATTACTATTTGCTTATTAGACCACTTTGGACAGCCTGCTACCATATAATCTCACCATCAAAAAAGCAGTATTCCTTTTTTTTTTTTTAAGATTTTTTTAGTATTATAAATAAATACACTGTAGCTGACTTCAGACGCGTCAGAAAAGGGCGTCAGATCTCATTACGGGTGGTTGTGAGCCACCATGTGGTTGCTGGGATTTGAACTCAGGACCTTCGGAAGAGCAGTCAGTGCTCTTACCCACTGAGCCATCTCCCCAGCCCAGAGCAGCATTCCTTAATGCAGGGTCCCAGAACCAGTACCAAAGACCACGCAAGATTTTAAGCTCACATAAAGGTACACATTTGGGATAAAATTTTTTAACTGATGAATAAATTTAAAATTGGGCTTTTTCTGTTAGTTCAATTTTCATGGCACACTAAAATTTCTTCAAGGGATAATTGCTTCCACTCGTGCATGCAAATTACCTTAGATTTATTTCAGGATCTTCACAATGGTCTTCAATTGTCTCATCTTCCCATTCATATCCTTAAACACAGTCCCAGAAATGTATGATAAATTATTAGAATGTGCATCATAACTACACCTAATTTCATCACCATGATTCTTCCCTTTCCACATCCAAATTGCAGTGACACTCAATGACCAGAAACCTTATTTTCTAATTTACGAGTGGAGGTAAGAAAACATCCTCACCTATGGCAGTGAAGTTCCTGAAGGTCTCCAGCATCACATCTCCGTAGAGAGCCTTCTGAGAAGGATCCAGCAAATCCCACTCACCCTGGGTGAAGTGCACCACCAGATCCTCAAAGCTCACCAAACCCTAAAACATTCCATATTAGTATATGAAAGAGTGGCTGAGAAAGACACATCCGTCCACAGCTGAGAGTATAGCCACGTGATTCTGTGGTTTCCACACACTCATTCCATGACACACACGTGCAGTAAGAGCACTGAGTGATGTTCAGAGATGGCCAGACAGCCCACTCCTCTCGTGACTGCGTCCTGGGAGGAGATGTGCTGCTTCCCACCTCATTCCCCTTCTCCAGTGATCTCCACTTCTTGTCCCAGGACCACCCTACCATGTGATACACACAGCATCATTAACACTGCAGCTCAGGAGGCTGCCTGCCCTTGGAAACTCATACTCAAAGCTAGCCTCTGCCTGCCTGAGGCAACACATCTGTCTGAGAGAGAGCACATGAACACACATAAGGACAAATGACTCAGCAGGAATGAGCTGTACAGAAAGAACAATTTGGAACACTCTCGTTTTCCTTTTGATAGCCTATTAATTACTTCTAAACTCAGAAACACCTAATCAATCAGATAGACCCTTCCAAAACTGAATTCGGGCAGCGTGATGGCGATTCTGCCTGGGTTTTCCAATGTTATGCTTTTGTATAAAAACCATGCCTGCTCCTGGCAGGATGGAATCTATCCTCTGCTCAAATGATTCCAATTTCACTTCTTGTCTCCACTCTTAGCCTTATTCCTCCCTCATTTCTTTTTCAAAGTTCCAGCAAAGGACTTCTTTTCCTCAAACACACCTGGCTGCTGTACAAATGTGGGTTGAGGTTCCCTAGACAGGTCCAAGGACGGATACACCAACTGCTACATCGGGCAACCTTACTTTGGACAACCTCAAAGAATCCAAGTAAACTGTTGACCAAAATCACAGAATGGCAGTTCTGACTACCTCTTCAGTGGGAGAAGTGAAGGAAACAGGAAACAACAACAACAAACATGGTACAAGCAGTTCAGAGATTTGGGGCTGGGGGTAGCTTGTTTTGTGTCCTGGGAAATAAGCTGAAATGTCCTTGGGTCCTTGGTTCTATGTTGGCTTGGAGGCCAGAAATGCCAGAAATATTAGAGGTTCTTGCTTTGCTCTGGTTGCTAAATGATTCTTCACAGAAATGTTATAGTCGCACTGGAAGCACCATTAAGGGAAAGCTGGCTCCGTCCAGTCAAATAAAATCTAACCCTGGTGGAGACATGCCATTGTGCCTAACCTTAAGACAGTTGATTTGGTCAACAGCTTGGCCAAGGGACCAAACTTAGGGAAAGCTGGACTAGCTTTAAGCTAAGCTAAAGGATGGGAGGAATTATTATTCCTTTAATGAGAATAATACTTGCTTGCCCCTCAGAAGCATCCTCTCTATGCTACAGAGCAACAACTGCCAAGAGGTTCTCTTAGTTCTATCTGCCTTTCTGAATACTAAGATGAAACTTAACACTTTTTCTTGAACTCTCTGTTCTATTTCTTTTGAAATGCTTTTTCTGGTACTTTGGGCTGTTTCCATTTTTCTTTGCAGGCCCCCTCCCTGCCATCTGGATACCTGTCTTCCCGAGGCTAACTCTGCTGGCTAAACTCAAAAAGCATAGGGGGTTTTTCTCTTCATCTCCATGACCATTCTCCAGGCACATGTCAAGACTGATGCCTGCTTGCCCTGGGGTTTTCTTTTACGCTCTAATAGAAGTTTTCTCAGGCTTTCCTCTCAGCTCATTCTTAAATTCATGTGACTAAAAATCCTGCGAGGGCAAAAGTTATGTCCCAAGTTTAAGTTACTGTGCTTAAGAGATCCATAAAACAGAAATGCCTCTAACCCTCTAACCCACTAGCCAAGGAGAAGTAACTCCTGGAATGCTGGGGGCTGCTGTTCATGTACAGTAACAAACCATGTTTTTCACTTCCATAAATTATGTTGGTCGCCCCAACTGCACAGGATGTGCTTGATCACAGATGTGGGAGATAATAGGTAAGAAGTATATAGGTAGCAGTATGTTTGCCCTGCTGGAAGGGTATAACCTGTGGGTTTGCCTTTATGAACCCCTGTCTAGTATAATTTGATGCTAGGGAATCCCCAGTATAGATCTGACCAGTGTCCATCATCCTGGCCAGTATTTAATATTAATAAAGTTTGCTTCAAATATGGCTCAAAAATTGTCATTGTGGTCTTACTGTCACCCAGTAGGATTAACAACTCCAAGAAAAGACCCCAATTTTTGCAGTAACATCTAGCAACTACGGCAGGACTCCCTAAGTTCTGATAACAGTATGTGTTGGTATTAAACATACTGTTCTGAGTCATTATTTTAGGCCTTTTATGGTTAAGAAAATGAAGAAAGTATTTTTCTTACATGGCTTATATATGCAGACTATTAAAAAAATGGCAATTTAAAAATAATATTTCAGGTGAGTTCATATGAAAAAGAGGACCTAAGTGGCCACAAACAGATCAGGATTCTCCAGCAGAGGGGAACTGGAAGAATTAACAGAGATGAATACATGTTAGATTGACTTACCTCATCAGGCCTGGAGAGTCCAACAATGGCTTCATCCATGATGAAGAGGACACTGGGACAGCTTCTTCAGTGGTCTTCAGTCCACACCGGAAGGCCCAAGAAGCTGACTCCAGTGTCAGGGAAGGATGACGGTGGTGGTGGTGGTGGTGGTGGGGCGGCTGCGGCAGCGGCGGCAGCAAGAGAATGCACTCACCAGCAAGAAGGCAGGCAAGCAGGGAAGGAACACTGCTCCTTCTTTGGACTTCTCAAAGTGCCACCTACTCTATGATGGAGACAGGGTCTTCTCACCTGTTAGTCCTCCCTGAAAGTTCCTGGCAGACCTGCAGAGACAGGCCTCTTAGTAGGTTCCAGAGCCATTCAAGTCTACAGTAAATATCAGCATCACACCAGCAACCAGCAACGTTCAGGACTCAGTGTACCCACTGAGCACTATGCACCCTCACAACTTCCGGGTCTGCCTGTCTCCGCCCACAGGCTCCTCTCATGCTCACCTCTGACTAAATGTGTCTCAGGCGTCATCCTCAGCAACTGCACTTTCTCTAACTATTGGGTTTCACATCTAACCTTGGCCTTCCTCCCTACCATACCCGCTGGCACAATCCTTGCACACACTCGGCTAACGCCCCCCCGGCTCAGAAGGCCCAGATCAACAAGTTAGATCCTGAAAAGTTATATGATAATACCAATACCTAGGGCAGGGGCATAGCAATAAAAGGGGACTGCGAAACGCTGAGACGCTGAGATGGGGGAGGGAGGACACTGTGACAACACAGCCTCCACACAGAAAATCCACAAAATCCAAGAAACGAAAAAAGGACTGCTGAAAACTTGTACAATACATCATTATACAAAAGACCATCATTTTCCTATCCAATGAACTGGATGTACAAATACCACCTCTACATTGTACATACACTAATTTAAAAAGGGGGAGGGTAAAGTCTTTAGACAAAAATCAAACATTTCTAATGAAGAGAAAAACAAAAAGAAGTCAGCACCACAGAGGACAAGAGGTCTGCACATGGAAGATGTTTTTACACATGTTCCATCTGCACTATAAACAACAATTCCTCCCAACATTCAAAACCAGACTATGTTATAACCAGAACTGATTGTAAGGGATACATGGAAAGGATGAGAAAAAAGAATGTTCAGCACAACTCTTGAAACACACAGACAGACAAACAGACACAAACACACACACACACACACACACACACACACACACACACACACACACAGGCAATACAGGACTTTAAGAGTCCCCATAAAACTACCACAATCATGAGAGTACACTCACATTTGATAAGCAATGAACAGCTCATACGAGCAGAAAACCCAGGAACAAACCCACACAAACCCAATTTTGGACAAAGGAGCAACAGAACCTGAAGGAAGAACTGGGCTGCCTTGGCAGAGAAGCCAGGGTGTTCCTAGCACTCACATGGTGGCTCATAACAATCTGGAACTCTGACACCCTCTTCTGACCTCCATGGGCACCAAACACACACAGGGCATAGACATACATGCAGCAAAATACTCATACACAAAAATAAATTCTAAATGTTTTAATTATGAAAACAATTATCACTATGAGTTATAAACACAGAAAGCTGCCGAAGTGTAGCAAGGATGACTCTGAAGGTGGCACAGGCCTGTCAGTCCAGCTGGCAGGAAACAGACAGTGGGGTTCCAAGTTCAAGACCAGCAGGAGCAACCTGTAAATTTTAGGTCAGCCTGGGCTCCAGAGTAAAACCATCCCCAGAAAACAAAAATAAAGACAGTACATTCATAAATTATTCAGTATGCTGAAATAGAAACTTCACAAATACTGAAAATCAGAATGTTTTATTAACTCTAGCAAAAAGGACAAACAAGAATAACTTATAGAAGTAATTTCACTTGGCTAATGACGTCGTAGGTGTCTTGTGTGGCTTTTCAGCCTCCTCAGTCTCCTGAACTCTTGTTTCTTTCTCCTGTACACCCCTCACAGCCCACCCTGCACCCCCATGCTCAAACTCCTCACCCAGAGTCTTCCTGTTGGTTATCTGTGCTACCATTTCCTCCATCCTTCACAGCAGCTCCCTGGGGGCCCTTCCCTTACTTCTACAAGCTCTGCAAGTTAAGACACAGCAATCTAAGGACAGTGAGAAGCTAACACCTATGGGAGAGGGACACAGGGTGTTCACTGTCCCAGCTCAAACTATCAGCTGATTCAGTATTTTTATCTAGTTTCATCCATTAGCCTGCAAATTTCATCATTTTGGTTTTTCTCACAGTTGAATGGAAGCCCATTATGTATACACGTTTTTTGGTTGTTGTTGTTGGTGGTGGTGGTTTTGGTTTTTTGAGGCAGGGTTTCTCTGTAAAGCCCTGGCTGTCCTGGAACTCACTTTGCAGACCAGGCTGGCCTGGAACTCAGAAATCCGCCTGCCTCTGCCTCCCAAGTGCTGGGATTAAAGGCGTGCGCCACCACACCCGGCTGTATACACGTTTTTAATATCTACTCACCAGCTGGACATGTAGGCTGTTTTTATTTCCTGGTTATTACATATTAAGAATGACAATGAACATGACTGTACAAGCATCTCCCAGAGCAGGATATAGAGACCTCTGTCCATATACACAGCAGTGCTACAGCAAGGTCATGTGTAAGTTAAGACAATGATAAAAACAAGGGAGAGATCCTACAATAGATGATGCCTCTGAAAGCCGATGGTTACTAAGCCATCACTCCAGAGCAGGAGAGAATCACCTCCTTCTCAGCCATAGGCCAGGGAGACCTAATAGGTTCTTCTGCCCTTCGCAGTTGCCCTCCAGAACTGGCTGTTATTACTGAAGACACCCCACACCGGTTACAATGCAGAAAGGAATCAAACTGGCACTGAGCTGAAAGCTTCCTCCCTGTTGGCTGGCTTTCATGATGCTCCGGGCACTAAGCAGGTTGCTGGGGGAGGAAGGACAGGCACAGACCTCCAAGCAAGGTGTGTCCACCTGTGCAACAGTGATATAAGGGTTCTGAGGATAACACCAGGAGGCTCTCTAACGGGACTCGAGGCTCACTCCTTCAGAGAATCCATGCCTGTCATAGTAACCTAAACCCAAAACCCACATCTGCAGCTAGAGGGATAAACTTAGCACCACTGTTCTAGCTAAACTGTCCTGACACCCAGTTACCTTCTAAATACTGCTTTTACCCACAGACAACTGCTCCTCCCAGTCTGAGGTGGAGAAGCCCCTCCGCAGCAAACTCGGAGATGCACAGCTAGTCAGGACACTTAGACCACCACTTCCGGGGCGCTGAGATCACTGTGAAAGATGAGGCACTGATGGTAAAGCCCAGAGACAGTGAGATGGGATGTAAAATGTTGACTTTTCAGCACTGCAGAGCTAATGCTCTGTATGACCTCACTTGACAACAGCAATGCATTTCTGTAACGGACCTGACACACAGGATGGGCCCATCAACGGTCGATCATGATTCAGATACTGAGGGATTCTAAACAAACAAAGGCATTGTCTTCAACTGTGTACCCACTGAGGTGCTCAGATGGATAGGCTGGAACCTGCAGTCACACGGATGATCCTGGTTAAAACAGTGGCTCTCAAAATAAAACAGGAGATGGAAGGGGCAGGCAACATGGATATTTCACAGGACAAAGTTAAGCAGGAGAGGACAAAGAGGATGAGAGGGAAGTACAGGGAGGGACATTACAGTAGTCTTTATACATGTATGAAATGTTAAAGGAAAAAAGAACTTCAGATAGGTGTCACAGAGCATGCCTCTTACATGAAATGATATGTGAAATTCCAGCACTTGGAAATAGAGGCAAAAGAACCAGGAGTTCAAGGTCATTCTTGCCTACTCAAGTTCTATCTCAAAAGCACATGCTAATTTAAAGAAAAGTCTAGCAAAAGAGGTGGTATGGTTCAATGGTTAAGAACACAGATGCTGGGGCTGGTGAGATGGCTGAGCGGGTAAGAGCACCCGACTGCTCTTCCGAAGGTGATAAGTTCAAATCCCAGCATCCACATGGTGGCTCACAACCATCCATAACGAGATCTGGCGCCCTCTTCTGGAGTGTCTGAAGACAGCGACAGTGTACTTACATATAATAAATAAAATTAAAAAAAAAAAAAAAAGAACACAGATGCTGGGCTGGAGAGATGGCTCAGAGCACTGACTGCTCTTCCAGAGGTCCTGAGTTCAATTCCCAGCAACCACATGGTAGCTCACAGCCATCTGTAATGGGATCTGATGACCTCTTCTGATGTGTTTGAAGACAGTGTACTATATACATAAAATAAATAAATATATCATTTTAAAAAAAGAAAAGAACACAGATGCTATTTCAGAGCTCTAATTCCCAGAGTACACATGACAGCTTACACCCATATGTAACTACAGCTACAGGGGATCTGATGTCCTCTGCTAGCTTCAGCAGGCACAAGGCATACGAGCGGTGCAAGCAAAACACCATACATAGGATACAAAAGGATGCAGCATCTCCCTGGGCTGGCCTCAGAAAGGGATGGACACCAAGCACTAGGATGGCACGGCCTAAAACCAACCTATCATCTGATTCCTGTGTGAGCCAAGGATCTAGTCAGGGACGCCCAACTATCCTGGCAGCTTCAGTTCAACTGAGTTCAACTGAGTCCCTGTCTCCACCAGGACCTCATGTCAGTCTGCCTTTCGTATCATAGCTAGACCACTACAGCCACTTTCAAACCTGACATCCTCAGGCTTCATGCAAAGCTCGCCCCCTGTGGCTCTAATTTATGTGTGTTCTAATTTATCTCATCAACTGAAACACTGCTTGCATTTCTCTTCGCCAACTTCTGGGACCCTCTGAACTCTGCTGCAGCCTCTTTAACTTATGCTGGTTGTGTAAACAGCATATGTGCATATAATTATATATTTACTGTGTGATATGAAAAAATATTAATAATTAGGATTTGGAAAAATTGAACCTTGGATAGACTATCTTGGAAATATAAAATATCTTGGAAAAATAGCCTTGGCCAGATTACCACCAGAGGCATGACACCTTTTTACTTTCTATTCAGTAAATTGTGACATTGTGGAAAGACACATACGTGTTTTTGTCTGCTTCTGATACAACATCCTCATGACCGGAAGACACAATCAGAAAAATGTCAGTTCCCAGGTTCAATTACAGATTTAAGATAATTCCCACAAAAATGCTAAAAAGTTCTTATCAGGAACATAAAAGACATTGCTGAATTTTATATGTAAATACTTAAAAAAAGAAAAAAAGAACCAAAACGGTTAGCACAATGTAGACGAACCCACAACACACTCGTAACATTTCCAATCAAATACACAACACAACACACTGTTTAGGAAGAATAAACAGATCCACAAATTTTTTTTTTCTTAAAATTAGGAGACAAGCTGACCTTTGATAAAGTAGCAGAATCTTTTCTAGAACTGTTTCTGGAACACCATCCGAAAGAAACTCTTGGACAAAGACTCGGAGAATTTCACAAAATTAACTCACACTTGATGCTAGACCTACGAAGCCCACAACGTCTAGACCACAGCGCAGAGAACACAGCAGTCATAAGTGCGACACCAAAAGCACAAACAGGGCGCCAGCACTGGGCGGTGACGTCACCAACCCGGAAGCTACCCCCTCATTAGGCGGAGTCTTCCGCTCCCCGCGCTCGGCGCAGACATGGCCGGAAAAGCGGAAGTGACTAGAGTCCTCCGAGACAAGGACTGGCCGGTGACGGGGCCCACGTCGCCCCGTGGAACGCACAGGGTGTTCGCTCGGCCGGCCCGGCCCGCCGCTCTCCCAGCCCCGGGAAGGACCTATCACCCCGGCTCACGCGGCTCAGCCGACCGCTCCTCCCCATCCGGGGACAGCGGCCCGCGCTCACCATGGCGCGGTTGCCGAGCTCGCCTGCGCTCCCCCTACAAGCTCCCGGCAGCGGCGATCACACCGCAGCTCACGGGACCACGCGATGCCTATTTAAGACTCGGAACAGAATCTGCAGCATGGCGGCAGAAAGGACCCACCTCTCGTCTCTGTCTGGTGTTCTTGATTGGACATCTTGCCCCGAAGCCTTGATTGGCTAGAGCTGCACCATAAGTCTGATTGACAAGAGTTCCCTAGATGCTGCTGCGTGGATGACCTGACTCCATTGCTCTAATTGGCTAGCATGCCCTGAATGATAAAGCAGTTCCTTTAGGAGCTCGTGAGTGAGTGGCCTGGTCTGAAGGTTCTGATTGGCTAGCACTGCCCCACGAGGGCCTGAGTGACAGGAACAGCTTCCCTTGGTCCTTGTGAATGAATGGCCTGCCCCCAGGGCCCTGATTGGCTAGTGAAATCTGAATGACAGCTCCCATAAGAGGATGAACTGAAATTAAAAGACGTGGACCACATAGCCCTTCCCAGCTCTGGCTTTTACCCAAGTTCATGCAAGTCAGCTTCAAGACGATCTGATTGAAGCAGGACTTTTTTGTGCATCCCAGAACTGTCACAGCTTGTCTTCTTGCACTCAGTAGGTACTTAAGGTTCTTCCTCTTGGAAGCCTTGTTTTTTGTGCACAGTCTATTTACATACAATCCCCAAGGCAGTGATCACTTTGCCTCACAGCTAGACCAGGGCCCAACCCACCCCCTATCAAATCGAAACAAGACTTGATGTCCTCGGGTTTCAGGAATTTCAGCAAGTCACGCCAAAGATTGCTCAAATTGTAACAAGTTGTATATTTTCTTTTTTTTTTTTTTTTTTTTTTTTTAAGTTTTTGGAGACAGGGTTTCTCTGTATAGCCCTGGCTGACCTGGAACTCACTTTGTAGACCAGGCTGGCCTCGAACTCAGAAATCCACCTGCCTCTGCCTCCCAAGTGCTGGGATTAAAGGCGTGCGCCACCACGCCCGGCTGTATATTTTCTTTTTTTTTTTTCTTTTTTTTTAATTTTATTTATTATATGTAAGTACACTGCAGGTGTCTTCGGACACTCCAGAAGAGGGCGCCAGATCTCGTTACGGATGGTTGTGAGCCACCATGTGGATGCTGGGATTTGAACTTATCACCTTCGGAAGAGCACTCGGGTGCTCTTACCCGCTGAGCCATCTCACCAGCCCCCGTATATTTTCTTTTTAAGCAGAGAAGCGAACCATTCCAAGACCAATGTGGTGTTGCTTTTCCTGCAATCCCAACAAAGGAGGTGGAAGCTTTAAAAGAACCAGGAATTCGGGATATACTTCCTGAAAAACTTCCAGTATCAAACACAGACTACTCCAGGTTAGCAGAAGGTATTTGAAGGAGCCTTACACATTGAAGATGCCTATATCCACGAGGCCACAGAAATGACTAAACCACACTAGGATAGTGAGGGAAGACAGGAGATAGCTAATTTTTGAATAAGTAGATAGCTAAGGAGAGTGGCCCTGGGTCAAATCAAACTGATTAGGAGTTCATCCACTTTGGATCCAAGGATTTACTTCAGACTCTTGCCCAAGAGAAGCTGCCTCATGGCTGAGGATTTTTCATCTCAAGCACCCACACGGCTAACTTCACACTATACCACACATGCACACATGCACACATGCACACTCACTAGCCTCATCCCACTGAGAGTCACTCATAACCCACCTGGTAGGCTTGCCTGAGCTAACTCCCTCCCGCCCTCTGTGCTGTAGGCCACTACTAACAAGGCCAGATAGGACCTGAGAGCCTTCTTCATAGAAACTTCAAAGGTTTCATTCATGTCTCATTCAGTCAGGTCTTTAATATCATTTAATATGAACCAATCAGCTAAATGTATGCTGGCTGGTCCATCTTTAGAAGGAGAAATGCTGTCTTGCAGTTGTGCAGTTTTGCTCCACAATCTATGTGTATGAATAAAGTGGACTTGGGGGGAGGTGGCTGGAAAGATAGTTCCAAGGTTAAGAGCACTGACTGCTCTTCCATAGCATCTGGGTTCAATTCCTAACACTAACATAATGGCTCACAGTAACTCTAGCCCTACAGGATCCAACATCCTCTTCTGACCTCCCTGGAAACCAGGCATGCACACGGTGCACATACATACATGCAGAAAAACCACATGAAATTCACTGTGGCTTTGTGTGGATGTGTGCTTTTTGAGGGAAGATTTTTGGTTTGGTTTGGTTTTTTGTTTTGTTTTTGTTTTTGAAACAGGGTCTCCCTAAATAGCTTTGGGCAGTCTGGAGCAATAAATCTTCTGCATGTAGACTGCGAACTTTTCATTCTGTAATTTGTAGCTGGTCTTTGCTACTTTGTGGATTCTTCTTTTCCCACCCTTTACCCTGCACCCCACCCCACTTCACCCCATCACTAAATAGGAGAGAGAGAAAGAATCCCTAAATCTAATGCCTTTCCTTTACCAATCTCCCTAAATGACAACAACCACTCGCTCCACCTCCTGGGGAGCTAGCATTTACATACCCTCTGAAAAGTTCTCAGAATTCCAAATGTCACACAGACATCACAGTGTCACACAGTATCACAGAAACTATCTGCACCTGGCAATACCATACCTCTGCTAGAGCGTGAGGCAAATCGTCGGCAGCTGCTTTGGACAGTCTGAAATGTTCCATATCTCCACTCCTGGGTTTAAAATGAAAACATATTCTTATAATATTTCTGTGTTTTTAAAGAAACCAAAATTCTGAAGTTGTCACTACATTAATTCTTCACTGAATAGAGAAACCAAGGGGTGGAAAGAGAGCTTGCAGGAAACAATAGCAAAAAGGCAAGCAATAGCTAAGAAGTAACTAAACAAGTCAGGCTTGGAGGCCGTACGGGGGCGGCCGGGAGCAAGTGGGGCTGGCCAGAGCGAGCGGGGTCGAGCAGAGCGAGCGGGGTTGACAGGAACAAGGAAAAAAGAAAAAAAAAAAAAAAGAAAACAATCTCTCAAGAGAAAACTGGGATTCTGCACATGTACACCAAACACCAGCACTCTTAATTTAATAAAAGAAATATTAATGGGCTGTAGAGGTACAAATAAGACTGCAACCCAATAGCAGTGTCAATATAATACACTTGGGACAAGGCAGGTAATCAAGCCAAAACAACAAGGAAACATCAAATATAAATATCAAAAGTTGAGACATACGGAGCTGGAAAGACAGGTCAGGGGTTAAGAACACTGGCTACTCCTCCAGAGGGACCAAAGTTTGGTTCCCAGAACCCACATGGTGGTTTACAACCTGCCATAACTCCAGTTCCAGGGGATGTTACTCCCTCTTCTGACCTCCAGAGGCGCTAGACATAAACATGGTGCACATACATATATGCAGACAATGCATTCATACTCATTCATATATATGTGTGAATTATATATACTTCCATCAGGGAACCATTCCCTCTGCTCGGCTCCATACAGAGCAGGAAAAGAAAATGTTCCACTCCTTTCTCTTTTATGATTTATGTCTCCTTTTTAACCAATGACTGTAAAAACCACCATTCTCTTAGAAGAGTTTTCTTTTTAATGTGCTCCTGGCCTAGGAAAGAGGAACACTGCCAGACAACACAACCTAGACAGAATGGGATTTTCCCTTCTGTCCAACTCTGACCAAAGGAAACATTAGAAAACTTTCAATAGGTTATTTTTAAAGGATTAAAGATAGCTTCTAAAAAGATTTCCTTTTGCCAGGTGGTGGTGGTGCATGCCTTTAATCCCAGCACTAAGGAAACAGAGGCAGGCAGATAGATCGCTGTGAGTTTGAGGCCAGCCTGTTCTACAGAGCAAGTTCCATGACAGCCAGGGCTACACCCTGGCTTGAAGAAAAAAACATAAACAAAACTAAAAGAAAGACTTTCTTTCTTTTTTTTTTTTTTTTTTTGGTTTTTCGAGACAGGGTTTCTCTGAATAGCCCTGGCTGTCCTGGAACTCACTTTGTAGACCAGGCTGGCCTCGAACTCAGAAATCCGCCTGCCTCTGCCTCCCGAGTGCTGGGATTAAAGGCGTGCGCCACCACGCCCAGCTCAAGAAATGTAATTTTTAAAAAAATCTAATTAAAAAAAAATATTCCACATCCTTTGTCATCAGGAACAGGTAAATCAAAAGGNGCCTTTAATCCCAGCACTCGGGAGGCAGAGGCAGGCGGATTTCTGAGTTCGAGGCCAGCCTGGTCTACAAAGTGAGTTCCAGGACAGCCAGGGCTATACAGAGAAACCCTGTCTCGAAAAACCAAAAAAAAAAAAAAAAAATCAGGATGGCTAAGATCAAAAATTCAGGGGAAATCAGATGCTGGTTAGGATGTAGAAAAACAGGAACAACTCCTCCATTGCAGTTGGAATTGCAAGCTGGTACAACCACTATGGAAAACAATCTGGTGGTTCCTCAGAAAATACAAAGTAGTTCTACCTGAAGACCCAGGTAACCACTGGTGACACTAAATTCCAACAAAGAAGAATCTACAAGCCTCATTCCAGATGAGAGTCCAACAGGCTGTGTAAGCCAACTATAGAGGTTTTTTTTTGGGGGGGGGGAGGCTTGGAGATGAGGCGTCTAAAGACACATATCAAGCAGCATGCAGTTCCTTCACTTGAATAGAATATCTAATGAAGGTAAAACAGAAGATTTGGAATACACTTTCTCCCGTCAATGCTGGATCAAACCTTTTCATAAATTACAAATCTCGGAACATGTCAGCTATGGTTAGCTTGCAACATTTTGGTTTTTGTTTTTTATTTTTTGGTTTTTATTTTTTGTTTTTTGTTTTGTTGGTTGGTTGGTTGGTTGGTTGGTTTTTGGTTTTTCGAGACAGTGTTTCTCTGTGTAGCCTTGGCTGGCCTTGAACTCAGAAATCTGCCTGCCTCTGCCTCCCAAGTGCTGGGATTAAAGGCATGCACCACCACTGCCCGGCTTGGTGGTGTGTTTTACGATTGTACTTAATAAATATACAGAGTGCCTGCAGTATTTTCAACTGTAAAGACAGCAATTTCTATGACAAAAAAGAAAGGAAAATATCTAATTAAAAAAATCAGGAAAAAAAAAAGAAAGAGAAAGCTAAGCCTACAGGTGGCTCCCAATGCATGGTTTAGGCATTATAGGTAACTCTGCTTCTGATATACTAGAGGAAAAGGCAGGTTTTGATGTGTTAGCAACATTATTTAAGTAGGTTGCCAAGATAGCTGCTGCTGCTCCTGGGCAGGTTTCTTGCCTTGCTCCAGGGGAAGCTTTTTGGTTTTGCTTCCTAGTTTTCATGTATACTATTTTGAAAAGGTGTATTGGGGAAAGCTGACAACCCTCTTCTATTAGAGAGTTTGAAAAAAGGTAGAAGTACTTGGAAAGCAAAGGAGCCAGAGGGAGAACAGCAGGGTTCAGGCCCGATGTCTGAGACTGGGAATTTACCACACAATGAAAGTGGAAAAGCAAACTATGGTGGAAGGTAAACTGCCACCCCACCATGCTCCATGCACTTTCACTGCCATGCACCCAGGGCACCTCAGGGAGACGGGGTGAGGAAGAGCAGGAATGCAATGCAGTGTCAACTGGTTCTGCCAAGTGCACCACCAGAGGATTTGCTTGGAGTTACACAGGCATCTTCATCTTTCTCAGTCTTAGTTCAGCATATGCCTGCGAACAATGGTGGCCATGCTTATAATAAGTTAACCTGGTGTCAGATAGAAATGCTAGATCTAAAGCATGTTAAAGAGGAGGAGCCCTGATACACAAATGGATAAAGGAGACACTGATATTGGTTCTCAAAAGCAATATCATAGGCCAAATCATAGCTAGCAATTTCAGGGATCAAAATGCTCAATGCTTTAATTGTAGTGAGTTTGGTCATTTCCAAAGAAATTGTAAGGCTAGAAGATTCAGAGCTCAAAATAGCAGGTATGTTAGCTCTAGAGAATATTCATAGAAGAAAACAAGTAAGGTATGGTTGCTAAGAGTCATAAAGGCTTCCAGTGTATTGTAGCTGCTGTGTAAAAGACAAACTTTGTCTAAGGATTGTCAGTCCAAAAGAGGCATGAGTAATCTCTTGCCACCAGGAAACAAACCAAGGAGCCTGTCAGCTCACGGTCCTGCAGCAAACAATATGAGCCATTTTCCTTTGGTCAGTCAGGTAGTACCAAGTAGTCAAGAAAATCAAAATGGACTATTTCTGATATTACACATGCTACAGAAGGAAGTGCAGCGTTGGAGCTGGCCATAGACAACCCTCTAACATTATCCCCAAATGTTGAATGTTACAAGTTAACCACTGGTATTTATGGTTTACCACTGGTTTACCCTCAGGGACAGTGGGAATATTCTTGGGAAGAAATGGATTAACTTCTCAAGGATTTATTGTGCATCCAGATATAGTAGATGGAGATAGCAAGGAAGAAATAAAAATCATGGCAAATATGAAAAAAGATGCAAATTGATGCAGGGGACAGAATTGCTCAACTGTTGTTGTTTCCTTACATCAAGGGCAAAACCACTCCAGTAGAAAGGACAGGGGCGTTTGAGAGTACTGGAAAATGTGTGCTCTGGCAAACAGTGGTTAAATAATCAGAGAACCAAATTAATAGTACAAATGAATGGTGTTGACATAGAAGGTTTGGTGGAAATAGGAGATGATCTTAGTATACTTTCCCAAAAACTCTTGGAATTCAGATTGGCCACTTCAGAAGGTTTACACACAATTTATAGAAATTGGTAAATTATCACAAATAAGACAAAAGTGTCCGATAGATTTCCTGTGTGGGATCAGAAAGGCAAACAGGGAAGTTGAGACCTTATGTGGCTGGTATACCCATAAATTTATGGGGAAGGATATTTTACAAATGTGGGGTACTCAAATTAATATTCCTACAATTCCAGGGACAGAAAATGAGGAAATTAGAGATGATATGGTAGATGTGCCTGGAGAAGATATTGATACAGATGATCAAGAACTACCACAAGCCAGGCGTGGTGGTGCACGCCTTTAATCCCAGCACTTGGGAGGCAGAGGCAGGTGGATTTCTGAGTTCGAGGCCAGCCTGATCTACAGAGTGAGTTCCAGGACAGCCAGGGCTATACAGAGAAACCTTGTCTCAAAAAAAACAAAACAAAACAAAACAAAAAAAACCAAACAAACAAACAAAAAAAAAAGAACTACCACAAGCAGTGCCCATTATCCACATGCAGGACATTGCAGCAGAAATTGAGTTTACAAATCTATAAAAGAAGCCACTGTTGACATACTAACAGCCTTGCCTCTAAAGTGGCTATTAATCTGGCCTGTCTGGAAAGAGCAGTGGCCCAGAACAAAAGAAAAAATTGCAGGCACTTGAACAACTGGTACAAGAGCAGATGGAAGTTCAACATATAGAAGAGTCTACCAGCCCATGGAATTCCTCTATGTTTGTTGTGAAATGAAATCAGGAAAATGGAGGATGATAATGAATTTAAGAGCAATTAATAAGGTAATTCAACCAATGGCTCCTTTACAGGCTGGACTTCCTTTATCTTCTTTGTTACCAAAATTATGGCCTATAATAATAATTGATTTGAAAGATTGTTGGTTTTTTTTCAGTTCTCTTGCATGAGAAAGGTAGGGAAAGGTTTGCTTTCTCAGTACCTAATCTGAACCATAGTCATCAACTATAGAGATACCACTGGAAGGTACTTCCACAGGGAATGTTAAATAGTCCAACTTTATGTCAGTATTTTGTACAACAACCATTAGAAATAATTTGTAAGCAATTCCTTGATCTATCATTTATCATTATATGAATGACATTTTGTTGGTTGATTCTAACAAAGATGTTTTAGAGAATATGTTCAAAGTAACACAGAGAATTCTGTGATGCTGGGGATAATAGACTGTTCCAGAAAAAAAATACAAAGAAGAGGTTCACTTAGTGAATTTGGGTTATAAAATCTGTCAACAAAAATTCAACCGCAAAAGGTACAGCTGCATAGGGACCAATTGCAAACTCATAATGCTTTTAAAAAATTAATATGGGAGATATTAACTGACTAAGGTCTACAATGAGATTAAGTTGTAGTATGAGTTAAGCAATTTGTTTCAAACATTACAAGGAGATTCAAATTTAAACAGTCCAAGATGTCTAGCAGCTGAAGCAAGAAAGAGTTAATTTTTGTAGAACAAAGACTGAAAAATGAACATATGGATAAAATTGATCCTAAACTTGATTGTATTTTAGTCATTTTGCCTTCAACTCATTCTCCTACTGGGCTCATTATGCAAAGAGAAGATAATATTATGAAATGGATTTTCTTAGCTCATAAACAAAGTAAAAAATTGAAGACATAGAAAAGATTTCTGAATTAAGTATAAAAGGTAGAATAAGACTATCTCAATTTTCAGGAACAAATCTGGCCAAAATTGTAGTACTTCCTACAGATGCTGAGATTATGTCATTATGAGTGATCAATGAAGATTGACAAAGAGCTTGTAGTAACTACTTGGATGAAATTAATAACAAATATCCAAAAAGCAAACACATAGAGCTTATAGAAAGATCTAATTGTATTCTTCCATGTACAGTAAAGAGAACACCAACTCCAGAGGCACCAACATTTTATACTGATGCAAATAAGATGAGATGGCAGGTTACAAGTCAGATAAAATAAGCAAGGTGATCAAAAGTCCATATACATCAATTCAAAAATCATAATTGTATGCAATCCTATGGATTAAATTATCCTGAATCTCTTAACATAATTACTGATTCTTTATATGCAGAAAGAGTTGTTTTGCATATAGAGACTGCTGAATTTGTGCCTGGTAACTCAGAATTAACTGTTATATGATTGCCATGACAACAGGTCATCAGAAGTGGACACCATCCATTATGTATTACTCATATTCAGTCTATACAGGTTTGCCTGATCCATCAGCTCAAGGAAATGAGGAAATTGACCAATTACTAATAGGAAATGTGTTCAAAGCCTCAAAATTGCATGAAAAACATCATGCTAAAGGGAAAGGTTTAAATTTTTTTCCACCACTTGGTGACAAGCCAAAGAAATAATTTAAAAAATATCCAATGTGTTCTCTGTTCAACCAAACTCTGTTACCTACTTGTAGTAACCCCAGGGGTACCAAAAAAAATGACATCTGGTAGATGGATGTGCTCCACTTTGCAGAATTTGGAAAACAAAGGTATATACAGCATACCACTGACATGTACTCAGGGTTTCAATGGGCAACTGCTTTAAGTTCTAAAAAGGCTGGTTGTATAATTACACACTTATTGGAAATAATGACAATTATATGGATACTTGCACAAATTAAAACTGACAATGATCCCACATATGTATTCAATAAGATGAAACAATTCTCTGCATATTATAATATAAAGCATGTTACTGGTATACCACCCAATCCCACAGGACAAGCAGTTATAAAAAGAGCCAATCATGCTTTAAGATAGATGCTTACTAAACAAAAATGGAGAGTAGATAATGCTCATTAACAGACTAAATAATGTTCGTTATTTAGGGACAGACTAAATAATGCTTCATTAACTCTAAATTTTCTTGATGATGGTAAAAAAGGAAAAACAACAGCTGAGAGACACTGGGTTATCAAAAAAACCCGAAGAACTAAGCCAACCAATATACTATAAGGATGTGTTGACATTAGAATGGAAACCTGCAATAGTTTTAAGATAGGGAAGCAGTTATGCTTATGTATCTACAGGGAATGAAAAAATATGGTTACCGATAAAACTTATAAAAATTAGATCTGATCAGAGAAAACCTCTTATCACCTGGAACATGGATGTCTTCACAAAGCAAATAGCCCAAGTGATTCACAGACTGTCTCAGTTACTGATTTCTCCAAAGCAGGCATGAAAATCAACTTCAAAAGGGCTAGCCCAAATGATTGATCACACAAAGACTGGACAATACATAGACTAGACAGACAACACAGACTGGATAAACACAAAGACTAGAAAACATGCTACACCTAGCTCTTTTCATATTAACCGTTTTCCCTTATGGGCCCCAGATAGGAATTCCTCACCCCGATTCAGCAGGAAGCAATTATAAGGTGACCATCATTCTTCTCCCTTAAGTTAGGATGGATGGTATTGGTTCTTTGATGTGTTATGGTTGTTATTATTTAGGGTGGTAGATTGTTTTGTGTAATTATTATATATTGATAGAAATTTAATGTTTTGTTTAATGATGGTATATTAATAGAAATCTAATGTTTTGTTTAATGATGGTATATTAATAGAAATCTAGGGTTGTTTTGTTTAGTGATGGTTTCGTGATAGAAACTTAATGTTGCTTTGCTTAATTATTGTATATTTATAGAAATTTAAAGTTGTTTTAATTATTGTATACTGATAGAAATGTAAAGTTGCTTTGTTTGAAGTATTACATATTGATATAAATTTAAGGTTGTTTTGTTAGACTGTTGTTTGACTATCTTGTACATAAGCTATTTATTTAAGATGTGATTTAATGTTCTAGTTTTGCAGTTCTTATAATTGTTTCTATTGTGTGTAGATTGTTAATGTTAGAGAAAAAGACAATTTTTTTAAACAGAAAGGAGGATATGAAGTAGAAATTCCTGGTTTCTTTGGAGACTCAATTGTATCATGCAATGTTTTTCTGGAGATTGTCTTGTGAAAGGATGTTTTGCTGAAGCAGACATGTGAAAGGATGTTTTGCTGAAGCAGAAACATGGGAGGATGTTTTCCTGAGATCAGGCATGTGGTGTTTTTCTTGAAGTTTCCTGGGAAAAGGGCATGTGATGTTTTGCTGGAGTGGACATTTGAGAGGACACATGATGTTTGGAATGGATATAAGAATAACCCAACAGACAGTGGACCACGCTGTGTGGGATTGGTTTGTCTTGCCACTCTTTGCTGGTCTTCGTTGGGCTTTGATGACACTGGTCTTCACTATAAACACTATGGCATTGGTTGGCCTTGCCTTCTTCATTGATCATCATTGACCTGACTTTTAGAGAGAAATGAACCAAAGAATTTCTCATAATATTCCAGCTTGGGCCAATGGGCCAGTTTCTTCTAGATTGAACTGCCAGTGCTGATTCATTAATAGTGTTTACAAGTGGATACAAGCAGCTGCCACTGCTGATTCATGTGAACTGAACTGCTGATATCCTGACAACGAAGATTGGAATTAGAATTATTCCTTTTTTTTTTTTTTTTTTTTTTTTGGTTTTTTGGTTTTTTGAGACAGGGTTTCTCTGTATAGCCCTGGCTGTCCTGGAACTCACTTTGTAGACCAGGCTGGCCTCGAACTCAGAAATCCGCCTGCCTCTGCCTCCTGAGTGCTGGGATTAAAGGTGTGTGCCACCATGCCCGACTGAAGAATTATTTCTAAAAAGATCCACATCCCCCTTTGCCCAACCTTTCACTCCCACTACCTCTGGTGGGCTAGAAGGGAGGATAAATTATTTAAGAGCCCTTATTAAAGTCGGTTTTGAAGACTATAAACCTTTATAGAAGACTACCTATCTTGGCTACAGCTGGGTGGAGGCAGAGGAACCTGCCTCAGAGTAGAATTGCTGCTGTTCTTCAGATTCCAACTCCAAAGACTAAGCCAAGGTTCAAGACTTCCTAGGTGCAGCCAATATCCATATTGCTGCCTCTGGATTCCAGAGTTTATGGAAATAGCAAGGTTCCTATACACCAACACAAAAAGGGGCACTGTAAAAGAAACTTTTATTTGCCTGTTGTAATTCTTGTCTCCGAGGCTTACCGCCTCAGTCTGCTAACCTCGACCTAGTTCTGGGAGCTTCTTGCCTGCTCCGTACAATCTAACCTAGGCCTAAAATGTTTTCAGCTTCTGACACTTACTTCTCAATAAGCTTACCCTTTCCTGTTCTTTCTGACCCCTGCTGGCTCATTCATTCTGTTCTGCCTCAAACTCCTCTCCACATTGACTGATTCAATCTGGCTTCTCTTGGCTTCTCCTGACTTGCTCTGCTTGGCCTCATACTAACTTTGGCAATATCTTCTAGCTCCTTTTTATTCTCCAGCTTTTTTTGGTTTTCACCCATATCTACCTTGTTCTCTCTCTACACCCTGTCTCTGTACAACTGTCCTGTGTCATTCTTCTTTTCTCTCTGTGATGTTCTCTCTTAAGTAGTCTCTCTTCTCTCTCTGCTCTCATGAGAATTGGGCATATCCAATTCTGTCAAATCTTTCTCTGATTCAGCATTTTGTCACTCAGACATCACTTTCAAACATGGGTGCTTCCTTCTACAAGCTAATGTTATGTTCATTGTTTCAGATTTAAAGTGTGTACTAAAGGCATGTCTATACTGCAGCCAGAGGGATTAAAGGTGTGGCTAAGCCACACCAAAACTAGAAAAAACTTTTTTCAGTAAATAACACAAGTCTGGGGTTCACAATGTGATCAAATATTCTGTAACAAGGCACTGAACCCTAATCTGAACTAAAACTAAACAAAAGCATTTGAGGCTTTAAGAAACAGCTCCTGGGGTTGGAAAGATGGCTCAGTGGTTAAGAGCTCTTCCAGAGATCCTGAATTCAATTCACAGCAACGACATGGTGGCTCACAACTATCCATAATGGGATCCAATGCCCTCTTCTGGTGTGTCTGAGGAAAGCAACAATGTATATGTATATGTGTGTGTGTGTGTATATATATATATATATATATAATCTTTACAAAAAAGAAAGGGAGGGAGGGAGGGAGGGAAGGAAGGAGGGAGGGAGGGAGGGAAAAAAGAAAAGAAAAGAAAAGAAAAGAAAAGAAAAGAAAAGAAAAGAAAAGAAAAGAAACAGTTCTGACTGCTGCTCCAGCCTTAGAACTTCTAAGCAAAAGGAGTTTTAACTCAAACCTTGGGGCCATGGAAACCCCCTGTGATGAGTGGACCCTGTAGCCACAGAATATCTACTTGTCTAAGAGCTGAGGTAGCTACTGCTAGTTTTAATTGTTTTTTTTTTTTAAGCAAACAAATTAACTCTGCATCAAGATCTTATACTCACAGCACCCCACATCACAGTTGAGGTTCTCCTTTGAGGAGCACCCAAACACTGGATATCTAATGACTGTGTGACAGATAAAGTATAAGGCCTTACTTCTGGCCCACCCTCAACAATTGTTGAGAAACCAGCCGCCATCAGCCCTCTTGCCTGATGACTTAGGTGACTATAACAGGATGGAAGATGATACCAGATACATGAGAGCTGAATGCTTAATTTAATTAAAACAATTTACGCCCGAGACAGATAACTCAGCCCAGAGAGCAGAATTGCTTGATCTGACCCAGACTCTCAGATGGGGAAGAGGAAAGCCCGCCGCCATATACATGCTCCATCAGTTGGTATGTTTCACTACCAGTCATGTCCGTGGTATATTCTACAGAGAAAGAGGGCTTCTTGCTGCTGGAAAAAAAAAAGGGGGGGGGGACATTAAAAAAAAATCTTGGCCCTTCTAGAGGCTATTTGGCTTCTCCTACAAATTGCTATCCTCCACTACCAGGCTGCTGACCTGGCCATCCAACAAAGGTCCTAAAGCCAGAGGGGCCTAATGACATTCTGATGATATACCATGACCCTGTGCTTCCTGAGACGTCATAGTAAAGAAATGGGCAGCTCAAACCCACAGGTTGGTGGAGGACACTAGAGGCAAAGACCATTC
The DNA here is from genome assembly GCA_902729485.2 of Mus minutoides. Classification (NCBI taxonomy): domain Eukaryota; kingdom Metazoa; phylum Chordata; class Mammalia; order Rodentia; family Muridae; genus Mus; species Mus minutoides. The sequence continues at coordinate 3,450 of CACVCL010027605.1, read as the reverse complement.
TCTCAGAAACTGAGTCTCAGGACTCTGTAACTAACCTTCACCAGGTTACTCAGCTGGGATCCACAAAACGTTCTGAGCTGCCCAGATCAAGATACCTAGACAGGACATCTTGGTGCAGGATGACTCAGCAAGATGACAGGTACGTTTGTGCTCAAGTGATTCCAAAACAGAGAGCACTTACCTGGGACGGGTCCAAATGAGAGAACAACACCCAGGCAAAGTCCAGACAAAATGACTTCACCAAGATCTGGTCTGCTGGGAAAGAAAATAAGTCTTTGCTACTTTTTACAGATATCTTTTCAGGTTGGGTAGAAGTATTGCCCACCCAGGATGAAACTGCTCAAATACTGGCTAAAAAGCTCCTTCAGGAATTGATCCCCTGATTTGGCTGCCTCCTTGCAATGGGGTCTAGCAATAACCTAGCTTTTATAGACAAAAATCTCTCAATTAACAGCTAAAATTTTAGAAATAGATTGAAAGTGTCATTGTGCATATATACACCTCAGAGTTCTGGACAGATTAAAAAAAATAACCAAGAAATTAAAAGAAACTTTAACAAAACTCTCATACAAGTCTGTCAAAGGATGGATAGGCCTCCTTCCTTTGCTTCAGCCTGCCATACCCCATATAGGGAGAGATTTACCCTCCTATGAGATTATGTTTGGAAGACCTCCCCAACTGCTTCTGGAGGCTCAGAGATCAGCAATTCGCAGAACTAAGTAAATCTCTCTCTCCTCTCTCTCTCTCTCTCTCCTCTCTCTTTCTCCTCTCTCTCCCTCTCTCTCTCTCCCCCTCTCTCCTTCTCTTTCTCCTTTCTCTTTCTCTCTCTCCTCTCTCTCTCTCTCTCCTCTCTTCTCTTCTCTCTCTCCCCTCTCTCTCCTTCTCTTTCTCCTCTCTCTTTCTCTCTCTCTCCTATCTCTCTCCTCTCTCTCTTCTCTTCTCTCTCTCCCCTCTCTCCTCTTTCTCCTCTCTCTTTCTCTCTCTCCTCTCTCTCTCCTCTCTCCCTCTCTCTCCCCTCTCTCCTCTTTCTCCTCTCTCTTTCTCTCTCTCCTCTCTCTCTCCTCTCTCCCTCTCTCTCTCCTCTCTCCTTTCTTCTCTTCTCTCTCTCTCTCTCTCTCTTTCTGTGTATGTGTGTGTATTGGTGTTTTGCCTGCATGTGTATCTGTGTTAGATCCCACTGGAACTGGAGTTACAGTTGTGAGCTGCCACATGGGTGCTGGGAATTGAACCTGGGTCATCTGGAAGAGCAGCCAGTGCTCCTCACTACTGAGCCATCGACATCTCTCCAAGCCCCTGGCAGAACTCTCTTAAGCACTCCTTTCTCAAGTCTCTACAGACACTCCCATCCTCCTTAAAGGCTTCTCACTGAACTGAGAGACCCAGCCAACCTCCCAGTCCACCACTAATTTCCCCTGGCTCCGTCTGCACCAGACAGGTTGCCACGGGGGCCCTGCAATTGACTCAGACAGGTCTCTACAGAGTGATTCTCTCCACTCTTGTGGCTGTGAAGGCAGCTAGCATTACACAATAGATCCACCACACCAGGTGAAGACAGCAGAAGGCACAGATGCTGTCAAATGGATGTCCCTGGAAAGTAAGCTTTCACTAGGTCCCAGGCCCTTCTGTTAACTGCCCCTCTACCACCTTCTGGGATTTATGTCTGGTATGAGTTTAGGGTTATGATCTAACCCCCTCCACCCTCAGGCCTGGACTGGAAACTGAGGAAGACAGATACAGACAAGGCATTAACTGGTGTGACTACCATCCAGCAATCCATATTCCCTCTTGGACTTTACTTGTTAATGCTCTCTTTGTTTGGTTGTATGGAAAAAAAGAAAGATGTAGGATATATCTTTAGAGACAGGAACACAAAGTTTACACTTCTATACATGTCCTATGGCTGGATCCCCTGATTGCCAAAAACAAGGGAGTTTTCATTTCAAAAATTGGAGTTGTAAAACCAAGGCTTTCTTTTTTAAAAAATCTTTTTTTTTTCCTTTTGGTTTTTCAAGACAGGGTTTCTTTCTGTAGCCTTGGCTGCCCTGGAACTCACTCTGTAGACCAGGCAGGCCTTAAAAAAAAAATTTTAAAAAAGATTCTGGAGCCGGGCGTGGAGACGCACGCCTTTAATCCCAGCACTCGGGAGGCAGAGGCAGGTGGATTTCTGAGTTCGAGGCCAGCCTGGTCTACAAAGTGAGTTCCAGGACAGCCAGGGCTATTCAGAGAAACCTTGTCTCAAAAAACAAAAAACAAAAAACAAACAACAAAAAACAAACAAACAAAAAAAAAAGATTCTGACCTTTGAGAAACTGGGGAAACCTGGGCAATCAGACTCTATGCCACAGGAAGGGACCCTATGCATAGAGAATTAGTAAAGGTCGGTCTTTAACCGGTCCCAACGACCAATACGAATCTGTGGGCCGGGGGTATGACGTATCCCTGTCCTTGATTTGTCTAACAGTCGGGTAAATGATTGTTTTGACACTGACCCCTGTCGGATTTTTTTTTAATGTGTTGAATATTCCCCGATTTTGAACAGATTGTAGGTTTTGGAAATTGGATCCGACTGCCCCTTATTTTGATGCCTACTATTCTGCCTTATGAATTAATTCATATGGGTAACAGAAATATTACTGTTGAGACCACCTGGTGGGCATATACCAACGGTTTGACTACATATGCCTCTTCTGATGCTTTCTAAACTAAGTAAACAGATTAATATCTAGAAGTATTATAACAACCATTATATGCCCTTGCAGAAATGGTCCTATCAAACTGAAGAGGCTTAGACTTACTTCTCAAGCGATAAAGGAAGCTATGTTCAGCTTTTGGAAAACCTGTTGTTTCTATGTGAATTGATCAGAAGTAATTAAAAAAAAATCTTGCCATGGTTGAGAAAGAAAAATAAGAGACAAAGACATAAATCAAATGACTGATACCAGTCTCTGTTCTCTTGGTCCCTGTTAGCTAACTACTCTGCTATCAGCACTGACTGGATGGTTCTTAGGACTAACTACACCTCTTTAGAGCAGGATGAGTCCATAATTTGACTCATTCACTAGGACCACTGGGGAATGTAACAGAGCCCCAGACCTTAGTAGGACCTGAGACCTTAGCACAACTGACTCCATGATGGAAGTTCCATTCTGGCTATAAAACTCAGTACATAGACAGCACCACCTTCCAAAACTAAAACAAAGACTTAATTCATCTGTGATGGTTTAATAAAAATGGCCCCCATAGGCCTACAGGAAATAGGACATACCTTTTATCCCTTTATCTTTTTATAATCACAATTGTAACGCTCAAAGCTGGTGCTGCTGAGCCAGAGAACAGTGGTCCAGGCCCGGCCTGGAAGCCACAAGAGAGGGAAATCTCACCCAAGGGGAAGAGTTCTGAAATGAGGGTCATGGCAGCTCTGAGCTCAAGAAATCCCTGGGGGGGGGGGGG